>JANHGN010015083.1:0-100297 GCA_024605025.1 Megaceryle maxima | reverse complement strand
ACAAGACATACACCACTCAACACCATCACTCTACATCACATAACACAAAACAACATACAACACCCTAAGATGTTCACCTAACAAAACAAAAAAAAAAAAAAAGAAAAAAAAAAAAAGGTGCTTACTACTTAGTGTATCTCACTAGGAAACAGAGATGTTTTACTTTTCTGCAAGCTGTACCCAGGCTAAGCAGTGCAGCCCATACTGTTGCTGACTTGAACAGAAGAACAACATCCCTTGCCTAGGAACTGTCTGCCTAGTAAACTCCAAATCCACGCATGTCGGTCTCTATACATCAATTGGTGCAAACCCATCTGCATGTATATTTAGTGCACAGTGATGAGTATTAGATTAAGCTGTGTGGGCTTTTCAAGCTTTGTCTGCAATGAATTTCTCATGGTTCAATGCCCTGGACCAGTAACAGTATGCCATCAGCAGTGAAAATGTATGGGGGGGGTGGGGAAAAACCAAATAAACCATAAACACAGGTGAATTCAGGAGATTTGGACAAACAACTTCTGAGCAATAATTTTGTTAGACAGTCTTCCCTGTGTTAGAGGACTCTGTGATTATGAAATTCTGGTCAAAATAATGCCACTTCCACAACACTGTCCATTTTACAGTAGGAAAACAAGAATATATAGCACCTGGAAGATGGCTGGTCAGATAGCTGAATCTGGAAGCCACATGGAGAGGAAAAATTAAGGAAGAAACTGGGTAATTGAACAAAGAATGGGCATACAGTCAGAAGAGTAGTGAGTTTGCTGTTCTAGATTTTAATACTGTCCTTATGCATTTTATGTATGCTTTATTTTTTTCTGGTTGAACCTCTTCTACACACTGGTTGTTTACTCATTCCTTACATGCTATGATCAGCCCTGCCAAAACTTTTTAGTGATTGGCTTTTTGTAGGAAACCTTTGTCAGTAATGACAGCTAGTAATCTTTCTCCCTCATCCAGAGTTAAACACAACTTCTTTTTTCATCCTTTTCCATATACATATTTCATCTTCGTAGAGATAGACCTTCTGCCGCTACTAAGGCTGACTACCAATCTCCATTGCACTCAGTGTCCATAAAAAAACTTCTTTATTGAATTACTTGCACTTGTAGCTTTTTGTTTTGTTTTTTAAAGTCCTTGGTGCCAGTTTTTCTATTCCTTTAGAGAAAGGTTATGGCTGTAACGTGATGTGTATGATTAGCACTGTTATTTTGAAATATATGTAGTTTTGCCCTAATCTTTAGTGATATAAAAAAAGTCTGAATTTTTAAATTATTACCTCTCATTATGCATTTCTTATGATCATTTGACTTATGAATTCTGTAATTGGTTTATCAATGACATACAGATTATAACTTGAAAGAGAAACACCTCTAATATTATCAAAGGTGACAATTGTTTGATAAATTGATAAGCAAGTTTAATAACGTACTTCATTAAGTAGAAGCAGAAATTAATCTGCAGAGATGTTTACATGTAAAAAGAACAAGTCAGTTGCTCAGTGATTTTATTATTTTTTTTAATTATAGCAACAAATCTATTACCACATGAAGCAGTGTCTTTGGCTGGCCATCTTTCAATTGCACAGAAGGGTAGTGCTTAGTACAATGAGATCAATTAAACAGAAAAGAAAAAGTGCCATTTTACAAATTACTATCAATTACTGTAGCTTCTTTCTGAGTTATGGGGTCTGCCAGATTCTTTTGAAGCTCCTTCTGGAAGCTTCACGGTCAAATTTAAGATCCAGCAATTTATAATTTCCTAAGTTCATGCAAAGTGACAAACCCTAAAATATTTTTTTTTTATTTAACAGCCTTATGTTTCCCATTTTTCAGGCTTTTATTGCCAAAATGTCAAAAGTTCCAAGGGTAATCCATGTTATATCATTTGAGCATGTGAAATATATTTTTGATGCTTTTTTCACTAAGTTTTTTGAGAGATTATCTTTTTTTAGTATTCTTGAGATTATCTTCTAATCTTAGTTATCCAGACTCCAAATAATTTCTCTTCTAATATTTGTTTTTGCTATTACAAAGAGATTCATCAAGGTTTGAAATTCCCCAAACCCATGTTGAAGAAGCCTTGCTTTCTATATGATTATGCAATATACCTCCTAAACTTGGTTCCTACTTTTAAGCATGATAAATTTTCCATGCAATTTTATCTTGGGTTTAGATTTTTGCACAGCACCCAGCTCCCTGGGTCAAAAACATTGTACAACATTACAACATACATTGTACAACATGCATTAGGCAATATTAAGGCTACTCTATTAAGTGCTGAGTAGAAGAACATTTCCTTTATCATTATGCACCTTCCACTTTCTAATCCCTTCAAGCAAGGAGCCTGACGATTATTTTACATTTCTACTGTACCTATAAAAATGCACTATTCTTCCTGAGCCTTGCTACATGCTTTTTTTTTTTCCTTTATATTGCATTCTTAACTGTCACTTGCTGTATGCTGTCACAGAGAAAAATTTCACCAACACTGAGAGGAATATGAGAGTGGTTTCCAGTTCCTCTTAGCAAATTTACATGCCACAGCTAGGAAAATGGCTTGTAAATTTCTGATAGTCATCAGAGTAAGACTGGATTTTTTAGAGGTGATATTCTATACATATTTTTAAGTATGAATAGTTAGATAAGGTTTGCAACACACATCAAAACAAAGAATTAAGAGAATTGTTATAGTGTGGTGTTGGGGTTTTGTTATGTAAGTTTGATGTCTGGGATACAGTTTCACAGCAATACATTCTGATTAATACATACTTATGTTCAGAGCTTGAATCCTGCTCTTTTATAAACTGCTCTATGGGGAGTACTAAGCCTCTGGTTTTGGGCACTTACCCAATATCCCCGGGAAAAAATAGCTCAGGCTCTGGAACTCAGGTCTTAATTACACAAAGTACATCTATGGGCAAACTCAAGGTATGTCAGGGAATATTTTAGACTTCAAGAGCAAGTTAAGCTATCTGACTAGACACAGCTTCAGATCCCTTCAGTGCACTTTGCATTAATCAGTTCTAATTCTCTAGCTTTCTCTTATCCTAGAGGCTTTCTGATGTATTCTGGTATGTCACAGGTTTTGCTGTGTTTCTTTGCTTATATCTATAGTCTTAATTTGCTACTATCATAAGCCTTCATAAGCTTTCAAACTTTCTCTCATTGCCTTGTTGAAAGTTATTACTGAAAGGTGATTCTGATGAAAAACAAGAAAGGGAAAGTACCATTTCACATGCTGAGATAAGCTATTTAATCACCAGTTCTTTCAACTTTGGATGTTGCAATTAAGGAATCCTTATAAAAAAAAAAATCCTTAAAAAAAAAAAAAAAACAAAAAACAAACCAAAGCAAACAACCTCTACCTACTATAAAAAGCAATAAATCATAGAAATAGATTGGTAGTGACTAACACAGATCTCTGTGTGTATGGAATCAATTCAGATATTATACAACATTTGATGCAAGCTCAAGGTACTTTTTCCAGGTTTTAAAATCTCTCTTCAGTTATCTTTCGTGAATGCAAGGGAAACTCCACAGTGATTAATGTGAAATAATGACATGCGATGACAAAAATACTCTTGTTTTCTGAAGATTTAGTGATACAATTCTTGATAACTCTGGTTCCTGTAGCATGTTAGTACTTAATTGTGGGAGGATTTATCCACAGAATGTGTTCACTAGTACTATTTTTATGCAGAAGAATAATACCAGGTATCATCTTGCTTTTGTCTTTTCTCTCTACTCCCTTAGTAATTTTCTGATTTTATTTATAGAAATAAAACCAAAAGCAGTAAAAGGGGGTGTGTGTGTGTGTGTGTTTGTTTCATAGTTTTACAACCCACCTTATTGATCTAATTCTATATTCTGACCTATAATCACCATCATTTTGCATTGTAATATATACAACAGCAGCAGCAGGATATATAAAAAACAAGAGAGAAAAAGTAATAAAATTACATAGGAACATATAAAGCAGGGGGAGGTGGAGAACAATGTCACATACACTGAAACATTATACATAAGTCAACAACCACAAAAGGTGCAGTATGTTATAAGCAAGCCACTTTAAAAACAGTGGGTCTGCTATATGAGTAAAGAAAACATGTTTAAACCCATAGAAATCCCTTTACAGGCATGTTCCTAGTTGTTTAACTTTATTTACTGAATTTTAAATGTATTATACAAGAACAAATCTTTTTATAGATACTGCAACAGATGGTCAAACACCATGCTTACCTACAATTATATCCAAAATTAGTGTGGATGGTTATATCACCAAAGACAATAAAGGAACAAATATTCACAAGAAAATCTGAACCATCAAAGGCCTAACCTACCCTGCAGAAATCCAGTAGGACAAGTAACGTCCAGAATCTACACCTAGTCCTCCCAAATGCTGGCAAGTCTGTTAGATGAGAAGTTAGAGTTCCTCCCAGATGAAAAAATTCATTAGTTTCTGTAAATGATTTTAAATCACATCAGCTAAAATCATGTAATATTTACTGTTTTAAATCACAGCATTTAAAAACCCTAATTTCTAAATCAGTGTTTTTAAAACCTTGAAAGTTTTAAAAGAACGAAACCTAAAATCAAAAAATAATAAGTTTTCATTTGGCTAGGAAAAATGTTTTTTGATAAACCACAACAATAATTTCTTTTGACTTTGGAAAGGAGCCAGCAATTCAATTATTTGTTCAGTTCTATTTGCAGTGACAGAAAATAACCCTAATTTCCATATGGCTGCAGAGGCAAATGCTGTTTCAAAGGTGGGTACTTCTGCTTGGAGATATTTCATGATAGTCTTTCTCATAAAGTTATGATACTCACTCCTGATTAGTGGGATACTTACATAGTCAAACCAGAAAACGATAAATATCTGCCCATGGAGAAAGTGTAAAAGAAGGTGGCTATACCAGGCCCTCAACTTTCTCAAGGAATTCCTCTCAAGGTTATTACAGGTTGGTTAGACAATAAAAGGATGCCATTGCATTTCACCTCTCTGACGCAGACTGAATCAATTTGTGCAACTTTTGTTTTGGTATCTTGTAGTGTAGACAGATAAAACTATTCTTCAGTATTTTCCTTTTCAACATCAGTGATGTGGCTTTCATTGTTGCTCTACATCCAATCACGCTCAATCTTCAAAACCTAATTCACATAGGTAAATAGTATACTTGATCCATTGTTTTGGCTTTTTAAGCATTTGCCTTTGTATCTATTATCTGTGTGATTTTCCAGAGTGGTCTATTTGGTATCATCTCCCTGAAGTCACTGGTTAAAAATTGTCTGTGTACGTGTGTGTCTCAGTTGGAGAAGTGGAAATCAGAAATACTTCTGTATTACCTTTTAATATAAATATGTAGGAAATTATTTAATGTTTGTCTATATTCATTACAAACCCCTCAATATCATCAGTTGTTTGATATCTATTGTTCACAGTTGGTATTTGGTAAAATATTTTATAATACAAATTTACTAATTCCTTAATTCAAAACCTTGAAATTCATAATGATTTTGCCTAGTTTGCAATTATCTGAGACTTTAAAACACCATCAGAATTGACAGGACTGCTTTGAAAAATGCCATTAAAAAAAATAACATATGCCATTTAAAGGGAGCTGTTATTATTTGTTCATGCTGTTTATATATATTTTAGCCTTCAACATCACTAACTGAATTGTAGGTGAACCTCACTTTCACTTTAGCTACTTTTTCTTTTAATATTTGCTGCATTTACTTACAGTAGAAAACAGTAAAGTAATTAAGAGAGAGGAGAGAAGACCTTTTTCTCTGCTTCCTTTGGAGAGGAATAACCACAGTGTCAGTACTAATGCTAACCAGCATGGAGCACATTCTAACTTTATTCTGCATGCACGTTTGCTAGAGTCATTGTCATCTGTTCTAGCGTCATTGATTCTGTATGAGAAATTGTATGAGAAAGAATGTGTACGAGGAAGGCAATAGCACTGTATGGCAAAAGAACAGATCTTACTTGACAAATTAAAGCTCCTAATTTCTCAGAAACATCACAAGAAAGCATTTGTGAAAATAGTCTAATGGTATGTAACTGCAACATAATTTTTGAGTACAGATGTACTTAAAGGATATACCTCAGAACTACTAGGCTTCACACGATTACTCTAGCCTGAATCATCTCTACTCAAAAGTTGTGCAAACCACTGAAAGACATCAGATGGAAATGCCCATCAATATTTCTTCCACTAAACCCCAGCTGATAAGTGCTGCATTTTCTACTCCCTCTCTCTACTGGCTGGCATGCTTCCATCAGGTGTCTTGCATACATAAATAAAGATAGTTATTTTCTTTCTGTGTGCAATCCTTATGAATTTATTCCCAATACTTCGTACTTCATGTTGCAGGAAAAGAGAGCACCACTTTGCTAATGGAGTGACACTACCAAGTTCTATAACAAAGGCTTTATGGAAAAAAAGCCAACAGTCAGTTAATCTGTGATTGTGGCTACATTATCATGGGACTCCAACTCCTTAATAGTCTTCAACAATTTATAGTCAGATTGGTCCACGATAAGAAAATATCAAACGTGTTGATTAGAAAGATTCTTAGCCCAGTCACTTGCATGTATTGTATTGTATTAGTCTGCAAAACCAGAATAACCTTTCTCTTTGGAGCATTATCTACACAGTATTAGGATTAGATAAAACTAAATTATGGTGAGCATTTGGCTTAATTCTTTTCTGCATTTACCTTTTTGCAGAAAGACGGTTTCCCTGTTTTCAGTATGATGCAAAGATTTTATTACCTGCACTGACATGCTTAATACTTGCTAAAATGCTCTTTATGCTTGTACTTTGTTAATATACCAACCAGGTGTTCCTCACCTATAAACTGTTAATTCTGTGTTGAAATCAGACATGCAGCAGTTAAGCATTTGTCTATGTATATTTTAGGCTTAGTTCCTAAAGTTCTTACTCTAGATGCGACTTGAGTTCCTTTTCTTAATCTTGTAATCTGGAAATAGTAATTTACTATTACCCTCATTTCATTTAGACTGCATTTCTATCTAGCTGAAAATGGGCATAATACTATTTTCACTTTTAAGATAAGTAAAGTTTCTTAGTTGGGGTTTGTATATCAATAAGCAGTGTAGCAATAGGAAATAATTAAAAATACTTGAAATATAAGGAATTATTATATAACTGAAGAAAATAAAGATTTAATTTGGACACCCTATCTTACAAAAGTATATATGTTATTCTCCATGGAGGATTATGGATTTATATCAGTATATGGACTAATTGTGTGATTTATACTTCTTCACATTGCTGTAAATGAGTAAGTGAGAGGTTCCCGAAATCAAAGTTTAGGAAAGCTTAAAAATGAAGGGTGGAGAGGGGAAACAAACTGATGCAATTACAGCTCCTATCAAGAATTTAAATATGCAAGCAACATTGTTACCTGTAAACCATTCTATGGTTTAACAACAAAAACACAAAAACCCCCCCAACCCCCCCCCCCCCCCCCCCCCCCGGGGGGGGGGGGGAAAAGAGTAATTACTTCTGAAAATAATATCATACTGCTAATTACACAGTAGTAGTTCTGGATGATTAAAGTACATATACAAGTTTCAGAAAGCTGCAATAAATCACTGACCCATCCTAAGACTTGACTCATCCTAAGTATAGTCTTAGCTAAAGTCTTTCTAAAAATGGCTGCTTTTCTTCATTTAGTAAATTACTTATGAGATTACTTCAATATTTATTGTCTTAATTGGGAAAGCGTATGAGCAGGAAGCCTTCTTAGGGACTGCTGAGAACCACTGAAATGTTGCAAAGGATGCATAAACCCAAATATAGGGCATTTTCTTAATAGAAAAAGGGCTCTTTACAGGGCTTTTTCTTTCTATTTTGTCAATATTCACATGCAGATTAGGTGAATTCTCAGGAAGGCAAAGAAGACTTTTTTTTATAGGAGGGTAAGCAATGCAACCTAGTTGTACTGCTGGGGGGATTGTTGTTCTTGAAGGGTTTGTTTGCTTGTTTGTTTGATTTTGCACTGTATATTATTATTACTACTAAATACAATCCACTGGAAAATGTATTTGGAGAGAAAAGCAACTCATAATGATGTTCTGTTGAAACAAGTGATTCTTGGCTTCCTGAAAACCAGAAAGAAAATAATGATATAAAACTTGTCCTTGATCAGGAGCAGTAAGCAGAGATTATATATAATTGGACAGTTATGATTCAGTGAAGTTGTATCCTTTTCATGCATCTTGGCAAAAAGTCAAGCTTCTTATGTGTAAGAAATTGGGATCAGAACACTTCTAGAATGAAATAATTAATATATTTAGCTTTGTGTGTTCTGGGATGGAACAAGGTAACTTTGATGTTTCCATTTGAAATGTATTCCATTTCAGTCCTGAAGCTTTTCTGAAATATGACAAAAAAAGCTTCATTCCCTTTAAAAGAAGAGCAGCACTAAATTTCAACATCTATTTCAGAAGTATATTAAGAGAATAAATAATTGTGATTTACCAGATTTTGCGATCATGTATTGTGCAGTCACTTGAGTCCATTGATAGAACTACAATCTGGTAAATCAAATGTTCCTAGCTTTTATTTTGTATTCTGTTATGGCTTTTTGTTTCTCGGTTTTCTGCTTCTTTTCATTCTCTGGTTCTACTTTCTGCACATCCCTTCAATAGCCTTTCAGTATTTCCTAGAACTTATGATGGCATCTTATTGGATAGGATTTTCACATTCCCCTAGTGGTGCTGATTCTTGAATTTGATGGGTATGACATTGCAGCTGTGAATTTGATTAGATAATAATGAGATCTATTTTTATCCAACAGTTCTCAGGTTTTTTTCATCATAATTCTTGTATTATTTAGATGTTTTATATTTTCTAGATGTACTATCATGCTGAAGAATCTGGAATAGAACCATAAACCAAGATTAATTGTTTTAAAATCTGTATTTAGAAAATTGAAGAAAAGTACTATGAATGCAAAAGGTGTCAGGAAAGACTTATATGCATGAGAAGTATATTTGGGGATAATTGTTTTGAAGGAAAATGCAGGTATCAGCAGTGGAGCTGCAACAGGTTTTTGTTTGTTTTTTTTTTTTTTTTAAGTTGTGGGGATTCAGTTACAATATGGATCAAAGGAAACTGTTTCTTTGAAGAATAGTGTGTGGGGAATTACTGACAAGAGAGCATCCTGCTGAAAAGAAATTCAGTAGTCATGATGATCTCTAATGAATTTAATAAATGAGGGACAAATCTTGAGATACTTTACATACTAACAAAAAGTCAAAGTCTTCTCCAAAAGGGGGGCTACTCATCAGGAGCTTGCTCTGGAGATACTCTCTCACTCTTCATGTCAGTGCAACTTACCAGGGAGAGAAAGAAAAAATTATTAATATTAGGAGACTTGTGAGGGGTGTAACAGATGGAGATTCACAGAGACATAATTTTAGAAAGGGATGAGGAATTTCTTCTCCTTTCTATCCTCAGTAACAATAGATCATAACCCTAGTCCTCTCCTGTGTTGAGACTACAGGTTTCTCTCTTATAGTTATTGAAAGCAAATTTTACTCAAGTTTTCATTTGACACTGTAAAGTAAGTTCTTTCAGTCATGTTTTAGTTCACTTTTGAAATGTGCAACATTTCAAACATGCACAGTTGTCCAGATCTGTTCACTGGATGCTTCTTCATTCAGTACACATAAGTGGCTGCATGTAAGTTCAAACAGGATACCACAGTATCTATCTGAACCACTCAGGAGTAAGGTACAGAGAAAAAAGTAATTTAGAGCATGATGTTGAAAACATTGTTCAATAAAATATTGTAATTAAATACAGAATTAAAAAGATATTAAAATTGAAGTTTTCCTAAATAGCATGATTGAAGGTTAAATTCCATGGGAACAGACTATTTAATGAATATTATTGAGCTCACTGAGTCCATGAGCATGACGGTGTTTGAATCTCATGCATGTTACAGGTCATGGTAAATAATATGGTACAGCCTTAGGAAATAAGGTCTAATCATGACAGGTTTTGTCAATGGTAAAAGCTGGCAAATACATACATATATATACACACGTATGTTTATATGTCAATTAAAAGTTCGTATATCAAAGGATATTCTTCTAAAACCAAAAGTGGATGATGCAACTTCCTTACTTTTCTCCTCATCTAAAATCTTTGTGCTTGATACATTTTCTTCTTTTTTGAATTAACTTGGAGTTTTGTGATCCAGACAAGGAATTTAAGGTGAAGTGATATTTGCTTTCCTATTCATTTGTTTACTATTGGCCTAGCTAAGGTTGGTTATCCTCATTTTTGTTTTCAAAGAAATGCTTCAAATAGCAAATAGACCTGTCATCTCTAGTAACATCACATACGGGGCAAAAGAGGGTATTGATAAGAAATATAGTCCTACTAATTTCTGCACCGACTCTGGGCAAAGTGAGGCATACAGGAGAATATTTTTGTCTCTGAAGTTTAATAATTTCCAGCACAAATGATTGCATGAAGGAGTCCTGTTCATAGAAATATAAATATGAAAGTAGCTGCAGGACATCATCCCAGTCCCCAAAAGACAATAAAGTATATTTAAATAGTTCTAGAAAGACTGGTGTTTACACTGTTCTGAAATAATTCTAACAGTGGAGACTCCACTGTCTTCTAGGTGATCTTTTATAGAGCTTCACTATCCTTGCTCTTGAGAAGGTTTTTATAGTATCTACCCTGAATCTTAATTGTTGCAATTTAGCACATTTCTTTTTGTCCTATCCATCGTTGCTGTTGAGAACAGGTTGTTTCCTTATTCTTTTGAAACAGCCTTTCATGTATTTGAGACTATTACAATGTTCCATCTCGGTTGTCTCTCTAGCCTAATTCTTTCAAGATTTATCATGGCTCATGTTCTCTAGACTCTGGTCATGTTGCTCTCCTCACATTTCTCTCAATTGGCTCATGTCTTCCTGGAGTGTACTGTCCAAATTAGTACCTGGTATTCCTGCTGAGGTTTTATTAATGCTGAACTGAAGGGTAGAATTACTTCACGATTTTGCAGGCTATACTTGTGTCTGTACATTCCAGCATGCTGTAAGTGGATGCCGACTCATGGTGTCACCCTGAACCATGTTCAGGCGTGAATGCTCTCACTGAAACTAGGCAACTAAAGACAAAAGTAGTACTGAACATTTTACTTTCCCACATATCTATTAGATAAATATCATCATGGTTTATTGAAGATTTATCAACTGAAATTATATAGAAAAAAGTCTTTGCCTTGAAGGAAAATACATTTGCTGTTTACCACAAGATATCAAGTGATCAAAATATACTAATTTCAGAGTGTTTGACTCTCATTTTTCACCAACCAACAGAAATTTGATACTCTTTTTTTTTTTTTTTACCAGGAGAGAAATAATCCATTGCGGATTAATGGGTAGGTTTGTATTAATATTCTTGGTTTTCTCAGTCCTTGTGTTTATAGTCACCTAGGTCAGAAAACTTCCTAATGAGGTTTATGTATCTGTGGCTAAACATTGATGAAATACTGCTGATCTCATCACTGTGACCAAAACCCTCAGTGGTACAGCGCTTTGTCCTTTTCATATAAAGAGATTGAATTAGAGATTCTAAATAAATCAGTGAAAGCTTCACTGCTATTTACCATCTGGGTCTGTATTGAGTGGTGATGCAGGAATTCTCTGCTACTACTCATATTTACAATGAACATTTTCCTGAACTCTAGCAGTACTAGAAAGGAAGAAGCAAACTTCTTCAAATGCATAATTAGAATTTTTCTTCTAGAAAACTTATCTTGTGAATCTGCTTATTTCTGAGCTTTTTTAGGGGAAGAAAGCCTTTACTGTATTGCTTACACATTATAAATCTCCTTTGATGAAAAAAATGAAAGAAGTGCAAACTAACAATGATACATTTTATAGACTAAGAAAACTTTTATACTGAGTTGTATAATTGAAGCCCATCTTGATTAGAGAAGTTACTTTAGAAGTTTATGTTTATATGCTATTTCCTCCCTGTACAATTCAATAGTGCATTACCAATTAAATATAATTATACTGTATACAGATCCAGTGTTCTAGAGGAACTCCACAAGAAGCAAAGGCACTACTGGGTTATATTGTGTATCTAATGGATATTTATTTTAATGGCATAAACATTGCTCTAAATCTCTTTTTGTATTAATGATAAATTATTAGTGTGAAGCTGCTGAGAATTAAAAATGGCTTCCAAAACTTAATAGCTTATATTGATTTTGCTGCTACCAAGGTAGCATCCAGGTTTTTGGCTTATGTAAATTCCATTCAAGTCAATGGGATGTTGGCTGAAACCATCCAGCAAGCTGTCCTTCAACTCTCACTTTGTGGCTGTCGACCACAGAAAGTGTATCAGAGCTCAAAAGTATGTGGCAACATGAGCATTGCTCTTGCATTCATTGTAATTCATAAACCTTTGGTGTGATTGTAGTACTTGTGTAGAAGTTTACTCTTGGCCAAACAAGGGCTGCTCACTGTCTCATACAATGTAAGTGCACTTGCTTTCTGCTACAATGGGAAGATAAGAAACAAGGATCCTGGTCCCAGATTTTGTGTCAGCTGATAAGATTGAAGGCAAGCACATATTCCTTTTATGCAACAAAATGTAGACCATGTGTCCTGTTATGTAGCTGATGAACAGACTGTATCCTTGTTAGGTGCTTGATACAGACAGTTTATCCCCTTCCACTTGACCTGATAAAGGAATGAACTAATTTTAGGTTTAGAGACAGTTCTGAAAAGAATGTATTTCAGAGAAGGTTTTTTTCAATCCCAACTAAAAAATTAGTGACAAAGAACAGACCTTTTTTTTTTTTTTTTTTTTTTTGTCCACAACAAAAATATGTAAGGGAACATCTTTTTTAAAATGAAATCATTTCTAAAAATGTCATTCCTTAATTTTCATAATGTGTTTATTTTTCACTACAAATAATTTGAGACTTTTTCATGTTACCAAATGAAAAAAGTTTCATTGCAAGTTTTTTTCTTGGCTCCACTGTTTTCATTTCTTTATAAAGCACTTTGATATAGCTGAATGAGAAGAATTACAATAGTACTAAGCTTTTTTGAAACAAAGGAGCCACAAGTCAGTAGCATATAGAGTACCAACTCCCCTAATAAAACAACAGTTCTGTGAGAGGCAGGGATAAGGAAAAACCATGATAATTCATATTTATGTGATTGTCTTCCTCTTGTCCGTGGCATAATTTTGATTAAAATTACTGGCAGTACTTTGTGCACATCAAAGGAAAAACAGCTCCAGGAACTGACATCCTGTTAAATGTGGAAGAGCTATTATATGCTAGTGGTTCAAAATAGTGTTTTTTGAAAACTTCCTAATGAAAACCCTAAGCTTTTCTGGGCAGTAATGCTGAACTGTGTAACCAAAGATGGACAGCAATGCACCCAAATTTTCTACTGTAATTTATTATAGTTTTAGCATGTGCAAAAATTCAGAGAACAGGTTTCAGACCATTATCCTTTTTTTAGGGCCTCATTCTTCTTGTTTTACTTGTTAGAAACAAAATTAGATTCAAGGGTGTTAAAAGAAAACTGTTAGCTTTCTAAGCCCTTAAAAATATGTATGTATCTTTTTTTTTTTTTCTCTGAATACATCTTCTATTATGCACTGAAATAGGTAAAATTAGGTAAGTTTTGATAGAGCCATAAAGTTACAGCTGAGAAGTCTTGTATTTTCTTTTCTGTTACAACCTGGTTTTAAAAGATAAGTGGGTTGTGACTCTTCATGTTAATTATATAGCAGGTACCTTGACTGAGCTGGGAAATTTTTTAATGTAATTCATTAAAAAACAAAACACGGGTATGAACTAAATGATTTTCTGTTTCCAGCCTCTTGATAGTTGCATCTATTATTTGCATACAGGCTATGGAGAACAAGTTTGATCCAACAAAGTCTCTTTACAGTGACAATACTTTCACATACAAGAGGTCCCATTAAGCAAATTTGATCATGTATTTACAGGATTCTTATTTAAGTATCTATAAAAACTAAGGAAGTCAAATTAATCCATAATTATTATAAATATTGGCATTTATCATGAAGTGATCCCAAAGTGCTTTAAACACAGTATTGGCTTTAAAGCTGCAGTGAATGTTCTTGACAGAGCTTTATAGATACAAAGTTGTAGGTGTAGAAGACATAATCCTACAATACACTCTTTAATATCATTTGAAGATGAAAGCCTTTGAAACCTTTCAGCATTGGTGTGAAGGGTGTAATTCTACAAAGCCTTCCTTATACAAATAATCTTTATCCTTGTGACTGATACATTGACTTAGCTTGTCAATTAACTATTGAGTAATGGTTTGTACTGGTTTGCCCAAGGTTGCACTTGAAAAGCTGTGGCAGAGGCAGAATGTAGAGCTTCCATTTTTTCCATACTACGTAAGGGAAGTGTAGGATAATGTTTTAGATGAGGGTTTGGTATATCACCTGATAGCCTAGCCGTGTGTCATCACAGGAGTAGTTAGTTTTGCAATGTCACTGGATGAAAGATATATACTGTGACAGTAAAATGTAGGTAGCTGTCTTTATTTGAATCCTTCAAGAAAAGTCTCTTTATTTTCTATATTAGAATCCCCTATATTTGTCCTTAGGAAAAGAACAGAGCACACATATCACCAGATAGTCTCCTTCATATAAGTTATCTTTGGCTTCTGTAGTAGCTTTATTTTTCTTGCCCTATCAATAGGCCTGCTCAAAGTACAACATAAAGGTTTTTATCTGTGTTATTGATTGGCTAGAAAGTCATGTATTTGGGATTCTATTGGAGCTTCTCTAGTGACTATTTAAATTGGGGAAAAAAAACATCAGTATTACTTGGAAAAAAAAATCCACAACAACTAGAACTTTCATTTAACATTACAAAAGAGGGCATTGCTTAATCCCTGAAGTAGGAAATTGCTTTTCTTCATGATCCATTGCTTTCATACTGTTTCTGGCTGCTGGTGCTGACGAAAAGAAAAACTATATTCTCACTCTGTTTTCATTGTATCTATGTTCTTATCCTCTAGAAAAACTTGGCTGCTAATTTGTTTTGAAGTAAATAAAGGGAGGGGAGAGCTTTGCTTTTTGTCTCAAATGAGCATTTGCAAATAAGAAAGCAAAACAGAACTTTATGTGGGTGCCATGGGTTAACCCCAGCTGGCAACTAGGACAGTGGGAAACTGAAAAAAGGAAATTAAGGATTTGAAAAGTATGTCAAAGCTGAAGTATATGAGATATTGCTATTCTTTGAGATGCCATTATGGGTTTATACCTAAATTCAGCAGTGTGTTCCCAGAGGGTGAATGTTGCTAAGGAGTGCTGGTTTTTTGTTTTATTTTGTGGGTCTTATTTGTGGTTTGTTTTGGGTTTGTTTGGGTTTTCATTTTGGGGGGTTTTGTGTGTGTGTGTGTGTGTGTGTGTGTTCTGATCTTGTACTACATACACAGAGAGAAAGAAAATGACAATTAAAAGCAAAAGGCACAGCTGGCTGCAAATGATATCTCATTTCACCTTGCTTAAAACTCACTCTTTTTTGTTAAAAACACCTATTGTTTTGTTGCTTCTAACATGCATTACCAAAATGTAGCATGTTATAGCTTAGGTCTGGAAAACACTAATGGACTGTAACTAAGGAATAATTATTTAACTTCAGAAGTTACAATATTCCCTGACATTGTCAGAACAGGTCACAGAATGCATTTTAAAGTAATTATAAGTTAGCAGCAGCAGTTTATATTTTCCCCTAGCAACAGTAGTAGTTGTATTTTTCTCTTTGATCAATGATGACTCCTTTTTTTTTTTTTTTTAATCTGACTGCTTTTTTATTTTTTTATCCATTTAGTCTTGCAAATCATAATCAAAGATCATGCTAGCAAAATAACAATCTGAAAATAAATTTGATAATAAGTTTTTGATACTAGTATGTAACAAAGAGATACATGTGGGTTTTATTTTGAGTTTTTGCTTGTGCTAGCTATATGAGGAAAATATCAAGACCACACCATATGCCCAATAAAAGCTTCATTAGAAAGGCATTAGTAGATTAATCCAACTTACTCTGTGGTTTATTTTATTTAGAACTTAATAAGGTAAGTTCATTAGTTTGCAGACTTAATGTTTTCTACTGTACCTCAAAGCAACCAGTAACAATTCCATTGAGATTCCACAGATCTCACTAACACCTGTCAAGATAAACACATGGCTCTCTAGGGGAATCACCTTGGCAACGTAACTGAGGAAATCTGGAAAAAAAGTAAGTCTTTCACACACAAAAGAGTGTTACACAGTATAAACTTGATTAATGATTTTTCATGTGTCTCTGAGATCATATATCTCTATAAAAGTGGGGGAAAAAAAAGCAAAATCAGTGTCTGAAGAACAAATGTTTTGGAATGTACAATACTGCATTTGAAATGTTTTTTAAAGAACTTGAAGGATGTAGAATAATTATACAATTTGAATTGAGCCTCAGAAAGGCTGCCTGAGACCAGCAATTGAGTCTCCATCCCCCTAGGGCTAATATATTAGATTACAAGGATTATTGTAGTGGCAGTATTTGTGCCACTACATTTAAGATTGTCAGCATTTTAATTTTAGGCCTGTATGTTAGGAGCTTCATAACTCAGCTATAGAAAATTTGCTTGCCACTACAAATAGAGTTTCTGAACAATTAGGACAATAATTTCCTTTTTTTTTTTTTTTTTTCTTTTTTTCTTTTGGTGGAGGGGAGAAGGGAGGGGCAAAGAGCGAAAGAAGCTTAAAGCTAAATAAATATTTGGACAATTTAAAGTTATGAATGCCAAAAGTTAATGCTGTCTTCTTACTCTGCTTTTTAAATTCAGTTATTTCTAAAGCTGACTTGTAACACTACTGCTGTCTGGGGTCTAAAGCAATGTATTGAGCTAGAAGAGTGGACAGAATGATAGCAGGCTGTATCTTATCCCTTTCTTTGCCAACATTGGCACAAGACTAATATTTTAAGGGAAAGTCAGATGTGGAGCTCCTCTGTACATCCCCCTCTCCACCATGGCCAAGAAGGGGATGGGGGTGGTGTGGCTGATCATGAATCACAATGGGTGATACCTTAGAAATCCTGCTAGGAAAACTTGCTTAAAAATGCACTCCTGACTGTTACAAACTTTAGGCATGCCACAAACTTGGAGAGCTACCTACCATTAAAAAAAAAAAGGAAAAAAAAAAGGAAAATCAACTTTACCTTGCAAGATCCCTGTTTTAGGGCCATTGCACTTAGATTCTAGTGTGAGCTTGTCCTTGGCATGGATTTTCATATTTCAGGTATTATGTACGGTAAACAATAACAAATGCCATAAACAACCCAATACACACATTTTTCCTGTTTCTGGAGGCCTTTATAAATAAATAGGCTTTGCATATACTTCATATGCTTGTATTGGATATGAAAGAGCATAGCACAGGGTTCTGTTATTGGCATCTGTTACTGATTTCATCAAAATTCTTGATACTAATATGCAACCTATTTTTGGTGGTGCTTTTTGTTTGTTTGCTTTTTTTTCATGTACCTAACTGGAACATTTGCTGAGGAGTTCACATTAGTAGCATTTAAGCCGTAGTCAGGAATCTCTCCTTTCTGCGACAGCGCGGTGCCAATTCCTGCAGCAGCACTGGTAGAAATCAGAGTCACTTTTGCAGGTTTTGCAGCAGTCTAATTGCCCATAGAATTAACTGCTCATGCAGTAGTCCAGAGAGAACATGAGTACAGCCTGCTTGATATGGCCCTGCTTGAAACAGGACTACAGATCTCTTAAATACCTCCGTGTGTATATATATATATATACACATGTGGATTTGCCCTTAATTCCTGTGGCTTTATGTTGGAATGAAAGGGGGAACCTCCGTGAAATGTTACCGCCCTTTGTCCAAAGTCAGACCAATATAAATTTTTTATTTATTTATTTATTTTATTTGTTATTTAAAAAAAAAAAAAAAAAAGTACCATTGCAGTACTGGTAGCCAGCAAATGACAACCCCAGTAGGGTATGAGCCATCCTTCTCAAGGCAGGTCAAACCAGGGCTAATGCAAGTAATGGTAGATGGCTTTCGCAAAGTGCCCTGATGACTGATGGACCAACCAGGGTTATTTCAGACCAAGAGGGAGCTTCCTTTCAGAGGCTAAATTCCCCATTCGAAAATGTTTTCCTACCAGCCCCTTAATTCTAAATTAAAAGAATCTGGTTTATGGTCATAGTTTCAATAAAATGAAATAAAATAAAAATCATCTGCTTTTGACAGCAAGGAATAGAGGAAAAAGAAATTATATTTCCATCTCTTAATACACACAGAGTCAGGAAACCTTTATTATGAAGATTTAAGCCTATTTGGATGGACAGATTTATGGACAGACAGACTTATTAACTGTACCAAGTTTTATTTTGATTTATACATGTAGAGAGAATATGCACTACAGAGAAAGCAGTCTAAGCATTTCCATTACAAACTTCTTTTCATGGCTACCAAAAATTTGAATTTTTGTGTATTTTATGACTGCACAAATACTCCATCCATCTCTCCTAGAATTGTATTTTTACTTTCCAAGTCTATGAGTAGTTCACATGATAAAGTTTGTCATCTTCCTTTCTAAAATAAACAGTTTCTGCCTTAAATATGTAGGATTAGGAAACAAACTAGCCACAGTTAACATGGATCACAGGCCTTGGTTTAGTACCTTGCATTTGTTGGCTTTGAAAAGAGACATTGCCATTTAAAAGAGCAAAAGTAACACTTCCAGTGTTATCAGACATTGAAATGTCTGAAAATCAGACATTTTTAGTATTGGGAGATCCTGTGTATAGGTCTTAAAATTCATTAGAGTTTGTAGTTGTAAGTGGAAGCACTAGCTTGAATATTTACTTCTCTAAGCCACTGTCTGTAGGATGGATAGACATAAGTTCTGGCCTGCTTAATTGTAATTACAAAATGTTCATAGGCTTTCCAATGAAATGAGATTCCATACACAGCAGTGGAGAAAAGCTATGATATAAAAACATAGAAAGGGTGTTAAAGTGTTCATTGAATAGTATTCCTTGTAATACTGCTACATATTTGTGGAGTTTGTTGTTTGTTTTGGTTTGGTTTTTTTTTTTCTATCCGAGTTTGCTGAACAGCTCTTGAGTTTCAGGAGTTTAAGCATGGCTGTTGCAACATTAAGTGCAGGATTTAATCTCTGTAGCACAGAGGTGGCCAGAGACAGCCTGGTTGCATAAGGTGACACTTAACCTCTAAAGAAGCCCTGAATTTAACTGACAACTTCTGCTAGCCTAAGGCATGGTCTGCACTTAAGTTTTCCTAGTGTCTCCAGAATTGTTCATCTTAACTGATATAGCTGTATTGACAAGAATCAGGGTGTAGAGAGATATAGTCAGACCAGCAAGAAGTGTCTATTTTATTCAAGGAAGTAATGTAAATTATACTCATGGAAGTAATTTTTTAGTTTACATAAATCTTCTTTAGGAGCATTTGGTGTTTACAGGATCATGGCATTAGAAGCAGCCTGAGAAAGATGTGTATTTACAATTAAGGATATTTTTGCTCACAAACTTAGGAACCTACTGGTATTAACAGAGTTCACTTTGTGGAAATAGCTTCATTAAAAGTCACATTTCCTATCAATGTGACCTGCACAGAGTAAGTGTTAAATGGGGTTAAAAACCCATTAAATTAACTTCACTCAGCTAAGTTTCCAAAATACTAAAAACTACCTTGTGAACATTATGGTTTATTTTAACACTTGATTTGCTACACTGGCAATAGGACATTTATTTGTTTACACAGACTCTTGGATAGTGCCTTCTTTTGTACCACTTCTTCCTTCTTTTGAGTGAACCTTCACAGACTGATACTACAATGTTGACTGTGTTGGGAGTACATGATTTTGTGCCTTTGAGGATTAAAACCAGATTACTTAAACTTCAGATAGTCCTCAGCTAACAAAGATTCATACTCATGTCAGCAGGGAGTAAAAAATAAAGTATTTTAAAGAAGAAATACTGCTTACTATCAGTTTTCATAATGTTTACTTGCAGATGCTTTTAACTTTTACTTTTCATTTAAAAAGCTTAACTCCGAATGCTAAGACACCCAATTAAGCTTTTTAAATAAAACATGAAAAGACTAGAAGTATCTGACTACCAAGCTTTGCTTCAAATTGGAAAGAAGTGCTTGCTGTTATCACAAAAAAAAAAAAAAAAAAAAAAAAAAAAAAAAAAAAGAGAGAGAGAATATTTTAGTCCATTAAATTTCTTTCTTTTGCCTTCCTGTCCCCATCTGCCTTTCACCTGATTTCATACACACTTCCTTCTTCACCTTTGTTTTCAGCTTCCTGTTATTCTTTCCACTTTCAATCTTTTTATATTTTCTGCAAATTACTTCTCCTCATTTCTCACCCAGGCACTGCATTAGATAACTTGGATAGTTCCCGTCTTGTTTGTCTCTGGTTCAGAGTGCAGAGCCAGGAAAATGTCAAATGTTATTAAAATTAGAGCTAGTACATACAAGGTGCTGAGTGCTTTGCCATGCCCAGAGAGGGATGCCTACTTAGGCATCGGCAGCCTCATTCACATTTTAACTAGGTCCTTAAATTTGAGTTAGATGCCTAAATAGCTTTGTGGAGATGAGCCTTTGTGTCATCAGCTCTTGGTTTGGATACAGCAGCAAAATAATTCACTAATTTAACAGTCCCTGAGTAGTGGTTAAAATTGCAATATAAAACCTAAAAATGACCCATTATAATCTGTGTGATGAAAAAACTTATCTAAGTAGTCTCCAAACACAGATTTAAACTAGAAAGTTTGGCGGCAGTTATGCATGTGCACTGCATAAATAGTACACATTTAATAATGCCAAGCACTTAAACACCTTTTTATCTTTAGTAAAATATTAAGTGAAGCACTTTTGAAGTACCTAAACATTTTATTCATTTGTCCTTCATATTTGAGTACTTTAGGCCTCCCTGACACAGTAGGTGGCAGATAGAGTAAGAATTTAGCTACCAATAACACAGAGAAGAACTGTTATACAGAGTCCTACTGAATCCACACCAAAGTGTATCTTCTACCAAAGCTGAATAAACGATACTGAGACTGGAAGAGACTCTGATGCAAGGTTACACCTAACAGGAACTTTGCAACAGGGAGCCAGCCATGCTTTCCTGGATGCTAACAGGGAAGCTCCCACTAAAAGGTAGCAGAATAAAGCTCTTGATGGAGGTCTTAAAACAGAAGTTAGTCTAGACAGGACTCGCCACTGAAATTGTATCTGAACAACAGTGTTGCCAACTGTATCATTACACGGTTGGCAATACAGGCTTTCTATTTCAGAGAAGTGATAACAATTTTAAGTTCCTTGTCTGTAGGATGTCTAGAATCATTAAGAACAGTCAGTTAACTACTGCGTGTTTCTAAAACGGCAGCAATGTGTGAACAGTTTACTGAAAAACTGATTCCAGGGACTGACTGAAATATTTTATTTCCTGAGTCAGATTGATAGAAAACCTAGTGGTATTTATGGGTAAAATTTCTCACATGTATTACTTGCACGAACAGGAAATATACATCAGGGGCTTTAATTTTAGGAGAGTTGGCAAATCCAGGCTTGTGTTTCTTTAAGATTTCTCTATTTTTTCCTTCTTTCTTGAACTCTGAAACTTAAAGAATTTCTTGCATTCTTTTTTTAAGAGGTGACGATGCATAGCAGTTACAAGCTGATAGCTTGGGGGAAAAAATGGTGCTTCTTCCTTTACACTGAAGCTTCTTGAGATAGGTGGAAAAAGTCACTGGCTTCCTTATAAGCCGCCTTGCCCCATGCCAAGTTGGGGGTGGTAGAGGAGAAAAGCATTGCCTTGGAGAACGGCTCCCCCAGGGCCGGCGTGCGGTGCTGGGTTGGCGGAGAACCACCCCCCCCTCTCCTGCGGGCTTGTCCCGCTGTGTGTGCGCACTTCCACGAAGCACAGAAAGGCCTTGGGCGCTGAACCTGTGGGGTTTTTGTTTTTCCCCAAGGGGCTTTCATCTCCCTGCGTTAAAATATCTATTCACAATTTACCTCGGCGTCTTTGCAAAAGTTTGGAGTACGAGGCGAGGCCGCGTTGCCGTGTATCTGGGCGGGAAGGGGTGTAAAATGCACTGCCTCTGGGGCAGGGCAAGACCTGACGCTTCCTTGCCCCGGCTCCCAGGGTTTCGGGGTGCTTTCGTCGCGGTGCGCAATCCGCGGAATGACCCCCCCCCCCCATCAAGAGCGTTTCTTCTCCCTGGGGTAGGAGGGAAGCAACCCACCCTGGGCAAAGCAGAGCGAGCGCGAAATGCCTTTCTCGTTCCTGAGCCTACGCAGCTGAGTAAGGGTTGTGACTTCCCTCCTCATCCGCGTGAATTGGAAAGTGCCTCAGCAAATTGCAGTGGTTTTCGTTTAAATTAACGCGAAATGTATAAAAAAGCATTCTCACGCCCACTGCTCGCCCTCTCCCTTTCACGCATCCGCACCCCGCACCCATGATCTCATGCTGCTGAAGGCATGGCACAAGATCTACGGCAGGGAGGGAGGGGAAAACCGAGCCGGGAGCGTGCGGCTCACACACCCTGCCGTGCCCAGGTGCGGTACTGCAGGGGCTGCGGATGCCTCCGGCGGGTGCGGAGCCCGCCGTAGGGTGAAATGTTTCCCCTCTGAGTGCAGACCTTCCCTTTTAAATGTGACATCTCCCACGCTCGGCCGCGGAGGAGGGCAGAGCAGCCCTTCCCGCTGTGTTCGGGGCAGGCGCGGGTGCGTGGCGTGGGGCGAGCGCCACGGCGGGGCCCCGCACCCGGGGGGAGATGCGGCCGCTGCCGGCGCCGCCCTGCAGCTGGGTGGTTGGGGCTCAGCCCAGAACCCTTCTGTTTTCAGCCCAGTTTGCGGTCGCGTCTGCGGTGGGCAGCCGAGGTGCGGCGGTTGAGTAGTGCCGGGAAAAAAAAAGCCTAGTAACTCTTTGTTAGGCGCCGTTTGTGTAATTACCGGATAATCAAAGCCGATGCTGGAACAGACAGAGGGAAACATCTGATGGGCGAAGTTTAGGCCAATTACAAGACCCGATATCGTTCTCTTTTTTTAAAGATGGAACTGTGTTTTCAAGACGCTGGTACATCTGAACTGTCAGAGGAGGGGAAATGCTTTCGCCGTGCTGCTGACTCCGCGGCGCGGGTGGGGAAGAGCAGCGTGTGTGTGCGTGTGTGTCCCCTCCGCACCGCCCGAGCCGAGTGCTGGCAGTGAGCGGCTCCCGAAAGGCAGAGGAGAGGCAGCGCGACTGTGTGGGAGCTGAACTCAGCCTCCCTCTTTAACATAGGCTCGTCCTCTGCATTGCATCCAAGCTTCAGCGATTTGCTGTTTGGAGACTGCAGATTTGCATAGCCCTGCTCTTCGCAAGCATGGTTATCTTTTTAATTTTTTTTTCTCCCCAGCTTCTTTCATAAGGGGTGCACTATTCTCCCTGAAAACATCCTCGGGTATTACTGTCAATAGTCAGACCACTGAGATTGCCGGAGCAGCCTGATTATTGTCTGGCGGCGTGTGCGAGTGTGTGTGTGCGCGAGTGTGTGTGTGTGTGCGCGCCGGGAGAGAGATCGCTCGGTGAGGGCTCACCAGTTTGGAGATGAATGGAGGGAAGAGCAGCAGTTTGATTTTTCTCTGCTTTCCCAGCGCTGGCTGATGGAGTGGCATCCCCTTTTGTCTTTCTTAGCAGAAATGTGGCATGATTGGCTATACTGTGGATTACTGAGGATGGGGGAATGCTTGGCACTCTTGTAGCCCTTGCAACTGTGGAGTATTGTTAATGAGCACCAGCCCCGGGAAAGCTGAAACTAGCGATTGTTTGAGCGCGGGGCTTTTCCCTTCTTCCACCTCTTTGCGAAGGCTCTGAACTTCTGGATTCTCCGCCTCTGACTATGTCTCCGATTGTTTTGGGTAGAAGAAGACCTGGAGAAAAGGATCCTCATAAGCTTTCCCAAAGGGAAGAGATGGCTCGCCTGGTGCGGTGAGCTGCAGCCAGCTCCGTGTACGTGTGCGAGCGCGCCTCTGTCCAAAGTTTGCCTCCTTTACCGTGGCTGCTGCTCCTCCCGAGGACGCCGCGGGCCGGCTCGCCGTGCACCGGAGGATGGGGTGGCTCCTCAGGGGCAGCCCGGAGCCGGGACCCGCCAGCAGCAGCAGCAGCGCCGGGGGCCGCTTGGCCCTGCTCTGGATAGTCCCGCTTACTCTCAGCGGCCTCCTTGGGGTGGCGTGGGGCGCCTCCAGTTTGGGCGCTCACCACATTCACCATTTCCATGGCAGCAGCAAACATCATTCAGTGCCTATCGCTATCTACAGGTCACCGGCTTCCTTGCGAGGCGGACACGGTGGGTTTGGACGCCGCTCGGTACTCTGCATGGTCGGGTGTGCGCCGCGCCGTGCCGTGCCGCCCGCCCCGCAGAGGTCAGGCGCGGGCTGCCGAGACCCCGCGGTCGGTGGGAGGAAGTAGAGCGCGGAAGGGAGGCGGGAGAAGGGCTGCAGAGCCGTTCCCGCTGGGAGCCTCGGCGGGCGGGGTGCGGGCCCGTCCCGCCGCTCCCGGCTCGGGGACTGGGAGCCTCTTGGCGGGGCGGAGGGCTCGGCTGGCCTCCAGATGGGCGGGGGCGGGCGGAGGACGCTGCCGGGGCAATCCGGCGCTGCCGGACATCCTCAAGGACCGGCGGCGTCCCCGTGCTGCGCGCCTCGCGGAGCCCCGGCGGGGTCAGTGAGCGCGGAACGGGCGGCGGAGGGGAAGCTTTCCCGTACCCCGCCTCTCCCCACTTCCCCGCAGACGGAGCCGGCTGGTAATCCCAGCCCAGAGGCGCCTCTGTTGCTCAGAGCCGCAGCTCCCGGGTGGGACCCCCCCGGCAGCACTGGCCCTCGCCCTCCCCCCATCCTCGGCACTGGCCCTGCCCCAGCCCGGACACACACAGGAGGTGTCTGTGGTCCAGCGCCGCGGCGAGAGGCAGGGCAGGGCGCGGAGGAACCCCGGCGCCGAGCGAGGGGCGGGGAGGGAGCTCGTGTGTTGTTTAAATTGCTGGTGATGATCATGCTCCTTCCAATTCATTACCTTGGTCGAAAGTCGATGAACTAAAGCAAAGGTCAGCTAATTATACAGGGCATCAAGGAAGAAGTAAGCGTTTAGACACTGATGAGGGGAAGTAATGCTCACCGTAGCGGTCAGGAAAGGGACAGAGATAAAATTCTTTTCGGGTGAGAATACATTTTGCTCAAGAATTACATTGTTCCGGTACTTAGTTTCTGAAGTGTGAGGAAGCTTCCTCAGTGCCCTTTAAACAGCTCTGTTACAGTTTTCCTCTCCTTTGCATGCATACTTACGCAAACCTGTACATAAATACATGCAAAATAGATAAGCATATGTTCAGCCTTACTAAAAGCTGTAAAAGAAAGCGAAACACCAGACTGTGTTTTAAAGTCTCCCTTTGTCTCTGAGAGTGGAAAAAAAAAAAAAGATAAAGAAAAACCCTTGTTGGCTTCTGATTAGATTATACAGCTTCATTCTTCTTCATTTTCTCATCTTGCCTTGCTTCATTTGCACGATCATGCGATGTCATTTACAAGCTTTGCAAAGTGAAAAACAGATCTTGTACTTAGCCTTTGTGTATCGGTGCAAGATGACCTAGTTGCAGACACGAGGTAGGTTTTTTTTTTTTTTTTCCCCAGTGATTAACAATGCTAGTGTTAGTGAATACGATAGTATTGTTTAACTGAAAATTCCCACTGTGTGCTAAATACGCTTTAATACTCAACTGGATAAGAAATGCAAAGTGCACAGAAAGGGCTTTTCTGAAGCATGTTGTTAATTTTTTAAAAAAATGTTAAATATCTGTTCTAATGAAATAACAAAAAAATAAGACTGAGAAATTCAGGCCACCACTTTCCTCTATAATGCACTGAGGCAGTGCAAGATTGAGGATGCTGCATATTCTGTACTGTATGTGCTCAAAGAGGAAAATTAAAGATTTATGTGTGTACAGATACATGTATGTGCTTATTATTATTCTTTCTGTTTCTGCCCATATCAGAATATCATTCAAGGGCTTGTTATTAATTTGAGGGAAGTCTAAAAGAATGAGGAGAAAAGAAATTTGATTGTAGAGGTACCAGCTATGATTCCTTAGAATGCATTTTAAAATCACACCTTTTGCCAATTTTTAAAAACATTTCCTTGGACCTAATTAGAAGGTGATAGTGTAAAAAGGCAGCTTTCTCAGGAGAAACAAGTCTTGTTACAGAAAATGAAAGATGAAGTGGTGGAGCTGCCATGTAAGACTTCATAGGGAGGCCCAGGAACCTCTCCAGAAGTTCAGTAGATGATTTTACAAAATGAAGGTTGTTACATGTCATAAGAAGCCATTTCAGAATCTTTACTTGGTAACTCTAAATGTCTTTGCTTTTCTGGGTTTATCTGATATTCTACTATCCAACAATATTTTAAAACATCTAGTTCCTTTCATTGTTCTTCAGAGAAGTGTTACCATTTGTTTCTATATCCCGAGAGAAGAATTTCACTTTCTGGCTGAGCAGGGTTGGACACAGCTCCTGTGGAGCCCACCACTGCATTTCTAAGAATTGGTCAGAGGGAACTGGGTATGGGGTGGGTGCTTATTCCTTACCCCGGGGTCAGAGTGCCCTTCTCCAGTGTCCCAGCCCTGCTGGTTTAGCCAGGTGAGAGTGAGAATGTGATTCTCAGGCTTGTATCCTTCAGCATTAGCTCCATTCAGTTTTGCAGTTATTCTGTTTTAGCCTAATGCAATTGTATGTCAATGCTGCAGTCTTTACAGTGACCTCATATTTGCTTTTTTTGTTACTTTGTCAGCTTTTTGTAGCATCATACCTGTTAAAAGAGCTTTTAGGGTAGGTCAATTAGTCGATCCTCAATGGAAGTGTTTCTCTCTAATATTGTGAATCAGAAGTGTCAAAGGAAGGAGAAATAAGCACTTTGCCCAGGCATTCAGTAAATGTCATCACAGTTCTCAGACATCCACACCCTCCTCCTCTACTCCTGGAACTGACTAATCCTACCCCTCCCCACCCTGTCCTCTTGGCAAATGCTTTGATTTTTTCATTCTTTCAATTTTCCTTGAGTCGAGCCAGTTCCAGGAGATAGTATAAGGAGAGCCAGAAGCCCAGCATGGTTGGATATTTTCCACTTCTTTTGAACCAAACAAACCACAGTCTTGCTGCTAACACTCTTGTCAGGTAATTTTGCTGGGATTTTGCTTAGTAGTATGATCTCATGTGGTTTTAGTGGACAGTATTGTGCGTCACAGAGACATAAACAGAATTCCAACCAAGCAATTAGCTCACCCTGTTCAACAAAAAGTAGTTCAGTACACAGTTTTTTAATATACTAGTAAAAATTAAACATCTTTCAAGCCTAACCAAATGATTTTTTGGCTTTCTGAGTCTCATTAAACTCGAGAAGGTGAAAGATGGCTGAAAGAATTGAAAGTTTTAACTGCAGGAAGGAATAAAAAAATAAGTCTTGGGATCATGACGTCAACAACATAAGAAGAACAGAGAAGTAAGAGGGAGACTCTTGTTCACAAATATCTAAGTCCTAGGCTGCTCAGTGCTTTCCAGTGGTCTCTGCATCATGTGGATTCTTTGATGATATATGATGTTCATATCTCTTTGCTCCATCTAGGAAGGCTGCTATTGCTTTTGTTATAGCTGTATCTACCGTGCAATCTTTTTTTTGGAGTAGATAGAGTAGCTTATACTGCAGTGCCTCTAAATTACAAAAACATGGACTGTCCATGGCAAAGCCCACGTAAAAGGAAAGAAATTGCAACTTTCTCAGTAACTTCAAATGAAGAAAGGCGGTTTCTTTAAGAATCCAGGAACACAATGGAATCCACTTCACACATCGTGTGAACTTATTCAACAATTGCATGTTGAATAAGTAAGAAGTTAAAATTGTAGGCATATAGATATCTGTCACCATCCTCATTCACCCCTTTCCTGCACACAGTTTTTACTGTGCTGTCCTTTTATTGCACCCCAAATTCTTCAATTAGTAAATGACAAATACAGTGTGTCCATTTATTCTGGCTATTCTTTCTGTGCTCTTAGGATCTTGTTAAGACTATTTTCTGATAAATATAAGTTGATTTTGTAGGAGCCAGGAGGTGACTAATGAAATCTGCATGTTGGTATAAGCATGTGCTTGAAAAGGCAAAAATGGTAAGGGAATAGGATTGACGTGCTCACAGGAAGAACAGAAAGAGATGAACAGGATGTGTAGGGGTTGTGCATTTAAGAACCCATGTTAGCATAGTGCCAGAAGGGATTTGACTTGGTAAGACCTATGACCAAGATTTAGAACAATGTTTTAGGAAGAGTTGGGGCACTCTGAAGTAGAGGAAGTAAGGCACTGGGACCAGTTATTAAGCAAGTGGTAGCTCAGGACTGGGAAATGCTAGGGGACTTTAATGGTGAGACAGTAGAGGGATTCAAGAGGTTGAGCAGAGGGAGTGAAAAAGTGCTTCAACAGCAGAGTTCCTGAATAGGAAGAAGAGTCTGTGGAAAATGAGGGCTTTGAGGAAGAAAACTTGACATGTTTTGGAGGTGAGTTGAACACCAGGATGATGTGTTACCACAACACATTTCCTCCTTCATTTTTTTTTCTATCCAGAATGTGGTGTCTAAGCAGAAATATACATACTGATCTCACACTTCTGAGCTAGGCCAGCTTCTTCCAGTCGCTGCTTCACCATTGTTGCTGAAGTTTATGTGCATTGGGTTCATCCACATTATGTCCATTTAGAGACACTTCTGTAGCAGAATCACCAACTCGCCGTTACTAGAGTACCAAACTGTGGGCTAGATCAGGCAGCCTTTGTTCAGTGAAGATGCCTGTTGAACTCCACAGGAGCTTTTGCCCAGTAAGAATAGCAGGATCAAAACTGCAATGCTGCAGTCAAATAATTTATACCACCATTGAGAAAAATATAACCAAAATAACATTGAAAGATTTGCATGTGATGTATAGGTATCATTTTATCTTTGTGAGAAAACTGCAAGGGAAGACTTACTAGTGTGGGTAAAAATAGTTTTATGTTTCTGGCTTTTTTTTTTTAGTATATGCAGAAATAGCTATTCCAGTATAATAGTAATAAAACAAATATTTTTAGGGGTTAGGGTAAATTAAATAGCATTTATTATGTTGCAGAAAAGGCTTATATTGTGATTAAACATCAAATGTAAATGCTGCCAGATGTTCAAGCATTGTTACTCAATGTGATATTAGAGGTAGAAGTGGAAAAGTCTCATCTTCATGTTATAACTGCATTTTTTATAGAGATATTTATTTTAAACCTGTTTGTATATCACAGTCTTTTTTTGTATCTCCTTTTCTTTCACAGATTTTCAAACACTTACGAATTCTCCTGTTCTGAGCACTTCTTACACATAATGGAGACATTTTCATGTTTTAAGACTGTAAAGCATAGCAGCTTTCTCCACGTCTTTAAATTATATAAATTTTATATCCCCTTTCAAAATTTCCAATATGCTCCATCAGTTATTATCCCCATCGGCTGCCAAAGTATTAACATCAGTTGGAATAAAATGAGTAACAAAGCAATTTCAGACAGCATAGTGGTTAATTGGCTGTGCAGTTAGATATGCATATTAGGAAGTGTGGTTTCTATATTATTATTTCTGTCAATATGACTTGTCATAGAGGCATACAGTCTTCAGCAGTATTGTGGACAGTCTGGAGCACTGTAATCAAAAGTGGAATGTTGGTCATGGATTTCTGATAAGCATCTTTATACAAGCCTTACTGCCTTAGTACATGCACAGCTATTGATTGACTGGGGTGCCTTTACAAGAGCTAAATAAATAACAACACTGTTGTCACTTACCAGCTATACTACTTTTGCCTCAGCCATGTTTCTCTAGATTTAAAGTGTGTTTTATTGTCTTTTAATCAAATACTGTTTGATATAAGTTTTCAGAAGAAATTAATTTAGCATTTTCTACAGCATACTTCCTGCTGTTTCTAATTTTCAAAGATAGATTTTTTTCTGATAGCAAGAAGTTGACTTGGCTTTAAGGGAAATTTCTTTCTGTCTCTTCATTTTAGTCCAGGGGAGGACTCTGTAGACAAAACTCTGATGTACACCTGCTATGCCCAGTGTGAGTAAGCACAACCAATTCTACAGTCCTAATATTTTCTCAGCTTTCTCACATAGATAGCCATTACCATTGTTAACCATAGGATGACATGCTTAATTATTATATTTTCAATGGATCATGTAGCGTAGAAGTTAATACTTTGTCTTCTCCTTGGTCAAGGCTTGCAACAGTTCTTAACCTTTCTGAGTAATCAAGATGACATTACTGACCTCTTTTTTTGTCTTTGCCCAGTATCAGTTAATTTATCTCTCTGTTACTAAGTTTGATGTCCTCAGGTCTGCCAAAGTATTCGTAGCAAATTTTCTAAGCTAACAACTTCCTTTCTAGTTTGTAAATACAATGTAGGCAGAGCTGGTAGATCCTGCTGTGATGATAAGTTGACTTGTGAATGTGGCTGTGATTATAAGTAGAATGGAACAGTCTGATTTGATGAAAGAAAGTGTATTATAAATAACTGTGTTGTTCTATGATGTTAGAAATAACAAACATAAAGAGGCCATGTACTTATTATCACTTAGACATTTTTTCTTTCCTGATAGCAACATGCATGTCTGGAAGTAATTTTTCCCTTCTTTCTCATAACTTTGTATATGTTTGTGTGCAAACGTGTGCACATATGCATATCACAGGTGTTTCCTCTGTGAGGTGAGAAAATGGTCCACAGGTTTAAGTCAAAAAAGAGAGCAGCATTTCTTTAAGAGTTGACAATGTTAAAAAATATTCAGTAATGATATTCAGTAACCACAGATGTAATTGGTAAGAACAATATAATTAATTATTCCCTTTCCCCTTAGTTGACAGAAAAATGAGCCAGTGAAATAAAGTAAGAAAGGAGGACAGGAGAAGTAGTATTGCTGCTGGGTGTTGCTTCATAGAGCTGGGATAAGGTGGTGGGGACGATGCCATGGAATCATAGAATACCTTGGGTTGGAAGGGACCTCTAAAGGTCATCTAGTCCAACCCCCTGCAGTAAGCAGGGACATCCTAAACTAGATTAGGTTGCTCAGAGCAGTGCTTAGGAGCAGTCACCATATCTACCCTATGATTATAGAATCACCATAGAAAACTATGTGAATTGGTTCTGAATTTCATAAACACTAAATTGGCCAAATCCATCAAAATAGCCTAGATTAAGGGTGTGATGGGCTCATGCACTGTAGGCAGGATAAAAGTCAAAAAGCTTTACCATTTCTGGGGCTTGGTTGATAAGAAAAATACACACATACAATAGATTCATGGTATCTGTGATCCCAAATCTCAGAAGGCAAGACAAGGTTGAAGCAGAGGCAGGGTTTACATGAAGGGTGAGGAATGTGCAGTCTTTTTTTTTTCCTTTTCCACATATTTGAACTGTAAACAGCACAAAGATGAGTCTTCCTTTTAAATACATAGGTAGGTGCTTCCTGAAGAGCTTGCTGCTCAAGCATGGAGAGACAGAGGGCTCAGTAATGAAAGATTTGTTCAGATCATTCTGCTGTTCTGGGGCCTTAGGGAAGAATGTGATCAGACACCTACTCAGAAATGACAGAAGTGTTAACTCTTTCTTTAGCTCTCTTTTACTGCAGCTGTATCTGCAAGGAAATGCCAATCTTCTTCTAAAACAAGTTGACTGCTTTTCAGATATGTTCTTGTATCCCTCTATATTTGCAATGGAGTTAGGGCTTCTCTAATTTACTTCATTAATTCAACTCGCCTGTAATTGTAAAATAAAGAAGAGCAGAGAATGACTAGAGTTAGAGAAACTTCAAAAGTCTGAGAAACTTTTGATACCTTGGAGTCAAATGTGGTCTTCATCCATGTTTGCATGGCTGAATTGCTGGAGTTGGTTGATTTCCTCAGTGTCAGCAGCTCTAGAGTACTGGGAAGTAGGTGGAAAGGCAGTGGGGGAAAAAGTACAATAGGCTTGGTTCCTCCTCACTGACCAGTGGAGATACAAAGGAATTGAGGGCTACTGATGACACTGATGCTGATCTGATAATTGGCCTGGGCCTGATTTGCTCTTACTGAGATCAAGCACAAAGTTTGCATTGCAGGATCTGATCTATTGTGCCTCTGTCAGATATGATGTCTCTCATGCATGCAGCACTTCTGATGTGGTCCCCATTCACCACAGCAATGCTTTTGAAGCTGTGAATTAAATACTGCAAATAATAATGCAAACACATGTATTTTTAAAATAGGTTTGATGCAATTAGTGGATGTGTTTGCTTTATTTCACATGAGAAGAATTATGAGAGCTTTCAGTGAGAATAATGAATCGCCATATTTATGGAAAACATAAGAGCACGAATTGAATCATGCTGTTATTTTGGGTTTGGATATTCAGTGCCCACAGAGAGGGGTTTAGGAGTTGTGACAAAACAACAGATGTGAGATTAGCCTCTTTGGCTGTGTATAAATGGATGTGTCCTAAAATCCTGGTGTCCCAGTTGGTCAGAACATGTTATGGCTCCTGTCCAAGTCCCATCCTTCCACCCATGCTTTTCTTGGGCTAGTTTGTGCCTGTAGTTTGCCTTGCTGTGGATTTTAAATCTGCCTGGGGCATGCATCTCCAACTATGGCATTCAGTGCAGCTCTCAAATACTGATATTGATTATTCTAAGAAAAAATAGAAATGCTGTGAATGTCCATCTTCTTAAGTAACCTGTTATATCAAGTGAGGTTAAACATTTTTTATGGGCAAGGGAAGGTGAGGGAGAAGTCTACTATTATTTTATTACTATAAATTTTTCCAAGCGATTTTTTACATTTTGGATATTCTACTTAAATTGCAGGAATATGATTTCTTACTTTTTGCACTATCAATTGAAAGGCTTTATTTTTTGTCATTGTAGTTCGATACATGTGATGTAGTTTCATTAGAAATTTTTGTCTAGATTGTGGTACATATGAGGGTATGTAGGCCAAATACTCATGTCAGCTATGCTGACTTCTGGTACAAAACAAGTCATTCACTAAGACTGAAGTCAGAACAAGTTTTATAATGATCATTTTTAACTTTTGAAGATATCTTCTTACATTAGCTCGTAAAGCTTATTTCTTATAACTTAGCAGAATTTGACAGCTTTAGCTGTTTTCTGATGTGACTATAGTAAAATCCACTGTATGGCATTTAGAGGGAGAAGTTGGTGAAGAATAACAACAATTATGTATTTTGCAGCAACAACAGCAAAACCAAACATCTTGAAGTGAGCTGCTTGAATATCTTCCTACCCAAGACATTGCAAAACTGTAGTTAAACATGTAGATAAGAGAACTTAAGAGTCTGTTAAGAAGAATAATGGCCTGTAAATATATAACTCAGACACTTAAATTTCAATTTGTAGCTGATAGTGACTTCATAAATTGTATGATTATATCTAAATGAAAAGGCATTTTCTGTCTAGGTGTACAGGAGCTTAGTTTCAAAGAGCCTGAGGTCAGCAAAGGTAAATGATTAAATGTGGAAAAAACGTGATGCATCTGCTCGATATCTATAGAGGCAGTTACTTTAGATATGGCCGTTATTAAGGCTGATACAAATTCCAAGTGACTCAAATGAAGACTCCTCAGATCCTATCTATTCTTGTACTTGTAGGACAAAATTTGCCTGTCAGGGAGCTTAGACTTAGGGAAGGTGGGTTTCAGTGCAGTCTGTGTATCTCATATGTCTTTTGCTGGCACTTGGACTAGGGACAAATGTCACTGTTTCAGTACAAGGTCACTGCTGTAGATACAAGAAAGATGCATGCTAAGCTGGTCATAGCAAGTATGGTGCGAGTAAATAAATGTCAGGATTTTGCAAATATTTTCCATTTGTTTCAAGTCATTACCTTGATCTCTGCTGGCTATTTGATAATCACTCTCCTATTTTTTATTTTTTTTTTTCTTTTTCAAATGTAATTATTTGCATTGTAAGAAAAATTGAAAAAAGAATTATATGTAATCTAGCAGTAAATTTACATATGTATATAGCATTTGGTCATACTTTTGTCTTCTGTAAGGGACAGTTAATTGGCAAAGTATACTTTGGAAAAAAAGGAAAATCAGGGGGAGAAAAGAAGCAGTCATTACTGTTAAACCATACTTAGCACGAATAAGTTCAATGTTGCTACGCTCCCCCTCTTTTCTGTCATTTTGAAAAGTGGCATAGATGCATTAACCCTTGTCCTTCACGTGTATTGGTATTTCTCTAATGCTGCAGCATATCTTGGCAATAGACTTGTCTGGAATGCTTATTCCTGTCTCATGGAGAGTTGCTGAGGCACAGTAAATCAGCTTCTCATTTGTGTTCCCTCTTGAATGATTCAAAGAAATCACACAGTGGTCAGACTGGCCATCTGAAAATTCCCTCTGTGTCTCTTTTATACTTGCCCATGATATAAGAGACATGTCTGGGGCATGGCCAGAATATGTAACACTCTGTTGTCAATTGGCACAGCTTAAAGCAGATTCCATGCTGGTTTAGCGTATGCCATGCCTCAGTCATCCCTCCACAAGCAATTCATTGGATAGTGCTTTTCCCACAGCTGTGTGTCAATCAAAAAACTATGCATAGCAGAGGTTAAGAATTACACTGGTCAGCCTTTACTTGTGCTTGTTAATGAATAGTACGAAGCTTTACCTATCTAAATGTGACAAGCATCTAACCAGAAATCACGCGTCAGCCTGAAATGGGAAAAGAAACTGAACAAAGACACGCCGAGTTCCATATTGCTGTTCTGTTCTATTGTGTTGTGCTAATGCTAAGACCCAGGACCATTAAAACAACATGCTAGTTACTGAACAAATACTATTCTTTCTTCCTTCTTTAAGTCATACTGTGGGTTTAATAGAACTGATCTGTGAAAAAAAGAGTGATGCAAAAAAATGGGGGAGGGGAAGAAGGAAAGGAAAATGGGTTGAGCAGACAGAGCATGCCTTTGTTTAAGAATAAGAAAACCAGAAATATTTTATCCCTGTGATTTTTTATTTTATTATTTTTTTATTCAGGGAGTATTTTCTCAGTTACTTGTTTTGATTTTTTTATAGAGCTATTTTAATTATCTGAGATGTAAGAAAGGCATAAAATACTGATCTTTTTGTATGATAGTACACACAAGAGCTCTCAGGTCTCAGATGAGACCTGCCTGTCTTTTGGTGTAAGTCAAGTCTTTCCAAACTCCCTGTCAGTGCTTACATTTTGGGGGCCATATGGGGGGCAGTTCCCTTAAATATTGTTCTCTGCTTGTCCTGTAATTCCAGTTCATGATATCTGATGTCTATTAAGTGAGAAGGGCAGTTATAATTCACTGAGTCTAGATTTGAACTGGTGGCTTCACATGACATTTTGTTTTACAGATACTGTCTGCCATTTAAATGTTCCCTCTTTGTATAATTGCTCTGAATGTTTGAATATTGGCATCAGTAGGCAAGGTATTTTCTCTCGATTCCATAAGTGAATGGGGTGAAGATTTCCTTCAGTGAAGAGACATCTAGGGTTGTTTGAAAGGATTAGTTGCTTTCATATGTTACTGTAGGACTGTTAGGATAATTAGCAATTCATCAGAATGATTTCACAAGCCATTAGATGTGAGAATGACTGGGACAAGTCTTTAGTTTACAGTGAGTCTTTCTGAGCCCTGTATAATGCCAATAGATGTGAAGAGTCAACAGCCGTGGAGGGAAGGTCAGCATTAACTTCTTCCATAATTTCTTGGGGCTTTTTTGAGTAACACATCATGTCGTAGGTCTTTTATTTCTTATCTTAGTGGATGTTATAATTTTTAATATTTGTTTGTATTATGGTGGTGTCTAGAAATTTCAGTTAGAGGTTGTGAGCCCATTGTGCTAAGCAGATGGATTGAATAGAAAAAGACAAGAAAGCTGAGGAAATAATCACTCTCTACTGCTGACAGTACTCTCCAGGGTAGGTTTCAAAATAGCTCAAGAGCTGTGTAAAATTAATAAGCTGTTCCTTATGTATTGAAATCCTCTTTCATATTGCATTGGCATGAGGGAGCTCCGTAGAGAGGAGGGGCTGCAAATAAGATTTGCCAGAGGATGAGGCTGAAGATTGTCTCTGAAAGCCCAAATGTTACTGTGAGTCCAGTGGATGAGTGCACACTAACAATATGCATAAAAGTGGTCTGGATGGAATTTGTCCACTAGAAAATCTCTGAAGTTCTGTTTAGTCCCTCAGAGCAAGGTTTATTAGGCATAAAATTTGATTCAGTTTCTTTTTGGTTAGTTGTTTTTGTTTTGTTTTTTTCTTTCACATCTTTATAATTTCCTTTGCTGATATCAGAAAGATATGAGAAATCAGGGAGCATTACTCTTATCTAATGGTAACTTAATGGTAATGGGATATTTTAGTAGCTTTTTGAGGTACTAGGTTAATTCGTATTCTCTGATGTGGAAATATGCTACCCCAGACTCCAGATTTGCAGCGTGGCATGCAGTTTTTTATTTTTGTTATGGCTTTTTAGAAATGTTATTTTTTCATACAGTACATGTTTGGTGCATATATGCAGTAGAAAACCTAAAAATAAAGATGTATCACTGAATCATAATTAGAAGGGAAAAAAATCATTACCTGTCATGGAGAAAACTCTGAAATAATAAATACCACTGGAACATTTTACTACTATCATAAGTAGTTATTCAGCAAATGTCCATAGGATCAATTTATTACATCACATTTACTTAAATGTGTTTATGAAATGTGTTTATCAAATTTTAGATTCCTTGATTAATGGCACAGACCTTCTTTTGCTATGTGTCACGGGCTGTCATACCTCTAGTCCTATTCTGAAATAAAGGTATTCTTCTATCTTCTTATAACAAGGCTATTCTTGCTGCAGGTTTTTTTTTTTTTTTACATATCTCTTTTGCTTATTTTTCTTATAGAGGGGATTGAGATTTAATAGTGATTTATTACAAACACAGCTGGAGGACAACTTTTCCCATTACCTTCAATATACCTTTGTTACATCTTCATTGGAACCCATAATATTATTCTTGGACAGTCACTTAGCAATACATAAAATGTTTCTTGTCTTTGATTTTAGCAGAGATATCAATCCAAATGTTCTGGGCTGTATTGCATAACTGTCAAGGACTTAAACATGCACAATGACGGTACAGTACTTAAAATTTACTGGTGTATGTCTAATGTTTATAGATAACCCTTTCAAAGAAGTCAGGATGTATTGCCACGTTCAGCCATTCTATCTTAATTCTAAATCACCGTTGCATTGTCTCTGTTTCTTTTACAGTCAAAGACCCTGTAGAACATTTACCTTGCAGTCTTGCAATGTTAATTATCTGATTGAGTGTATTAAATTCTGGTAAGGGTAAAAGCAATTACAATTTCTCCGTAAGTTCATGCCTTAGTAGTAGTTTTCAAGGAAATGGAAACAAATAGTTTAACAGATTTGAAAGGAAAGGACTCTCTTGTTCCCCATTTTTCCTTTGCATTTGAGACTTGAGTCTTCAGGTAGTGTCATTACTGGCACTTGGTGTTGATGATTCAAAGTGTTGTATTTTTGTCTCTGAAAATAAGAAAATGATATATGGGTTAACTTCAACATTGTATAAAGTTTCTACATATCATGTATAAAGCATTGGTTGAGTGAACCAGGTTCTCACCTAGCTCATGCTGCTGTCAGCCATGGCTTTCAGGCCACCAGGCTTTTTTCATTAGACCTAGTTCTGATGTGTGTCTGTAGCAGTAGGTATAGAGGGATGCTGTGGACTGTAGTCTAGCATTACACTGGAAACATCTAGGTCAGATCCTCTCCTAACAGAGATGGTTGGAAGCTGTATTTTGCAGTGTTTAATGGACATACCTTCTAGGAAGATTGTCAATTTAGCTTGATATCTAAATTGTTTTTTTACAGTAGTTGTGCTGGCAGATCTGTTGAAGATTCAGGACCCTTCAAATGTCTGTGAGAGTTATCTTATCAAACGCGTGATTGAACCATTGGGTAAAATGTACTCTTCATTGTCACAAACTCTGAAACTAGGAGAACATTACTGTTATGTCAGTAAGCTAATACTCTGCTTCCAGCTTGACCAGCATCCCCAGCTGGGAGCTGTGGTTGGAAACTAATGTCACACAAGGCATTGACAGTCCTGTTTAATTGAAGAAAGCAGAGAAAGAACCTTCACTGCAACTAAGCTGCTGCTTATTTTATGTTCTTGTGAATCACATGTAGCAATACAAATAGTCTTTAGTGAAACAAAATTATATATGGTAAACACTCTTGCCAAGATAGCCAAATGAATTACCCATGAAGTGAAAGTTACACATCCTGAAATCTTATCCAGGTATTTTGGCAATTTAAAATATGCCATTTTATGCACTGGGTGTTTCTTAAATGTTCCATTAAATTGAGAACTCTCTCTATAAATGCTAATTTAATTAAAATGTCTTTGTATCTGAAATATAAATGAAAACAACAGGCTAGAAGCCTTGCAGAAAGTTTGCATGGACCTCTACTTATGCATAATTTTTCTTATCTTCTGCAGCACTGTCTTTCTTTTTTTCTTTAAATGAACAATAAACAAGAACATTTCCTGTCTTTTTTCTTTTAGGATTTCTTATAGCAAAATATTTTTGACAGACCGCTTTTGTTTTTAGAATTAAAATTTCCCCCACAAACAGTTAGTAAGAATAACAAAATACTATTTTAACTTGGTAGGCATGATGATGATACCAGCTGGCATTTAGCTGTCCCATATACTAGTTCATGCATGTGAAACAAAATGATTATACTTAGAATTTTTGGTCATTTACCCAGTTCCTATCAGGGAAAATTACTTTAAATTGAAAACCATTATAAATTGGTTTTCTTTTCTTGTATAAGAAATTCTTTACTGAGAGAAGAAAGTTATGCTTCACCTCCTATGTAAATATACTTTTCTAAAAAACACCTATGTAAGGGCCAAATCAGTTATTTTCTGTCATGGTAAATATGCTGAGTTGGGAACCTTAAAGGAAAGAAGAGTCTGCAGGAGAGGCAGGAATTCTTTATCACAAGATTGTCTGGACATATCGGATACACCAATTTCTTCACCAATCATGTCAGCCCCTTGCTAAGAGAGTTGCTTGGTTGTGTGATAAACCTTCATCTGTCTTCAGTGTCCTTGTTGTCAGACTGTACTGCATGCAAAATTACGGCCCTTTGAATCAGAACAGTTTTCAGTCCTGCCACCTCCCCCCACCATGAATATATATGTGTGTGTACAGTTTCCTTCTAGTAAGACATTGCAAGTATTAAGACAATGCTGTTACTATGCATTCTACCTCTTGAATGTCAAAAGGCAGAAAAAAAAGAATGAAAAAAAAAAAATAGCCTATGTAGCTATTCCAACAAAATGAATGTTAAAATACAAAACAAATGAAGCAACTGATGTAGCTATTCCAATGAAATATTTCATGAGCCAGGTTCTGATCTCATGTATCCTTAACAATTAGACTTTATTTACCTGTGGTTAGAATCTATCATCTTAGCTCAAAAGCAGCCCTTGTCTATAAAGGTATGACTTCAATTGTCTGTAAGTTGCGAGTACTTGCATGAGTGTAAGGATTTGACAGGCAGGACTGGCATTAAGCACAGGAGTGGGAGCAGAGATCTCCCTGTGCTCTGGTGTGCTCTCTATGGCACTTCTGGGAAGTTAGTTCTATTATCAGTTGTTCTCAGGCTCCTCATCTGTAAATTAAGAATGCCTCAGTGCCTCCTGTAGGGCTGGTCACAATCTTGAGTAAAATATTTTGTGAATTCTTGCATAAGGAATATTGTTCTGTAATTGTTATTTGAAAGGGGATTTACATATATTGCTCTTAGGTCAGGCAGTTCCAACATTGTCATCCAATGCTTTAGAATATGGCAAAGCCAACAGGTCAGTGACAGTATCAGGCTATTTTTAGTTCAGATGTGTTAATGACTTGTTCAACTCTATGGCAAGAATCTCTCCCGTTGTAAAAAGCTTTTTTTTTTTTTTTTTTTTTTCTTGTCTAATAGGAGAAGGCTGCAGAATGTATTAAATATAAATCTGATTAGTCGTGTTTGATCTCCTATGTTTTAGGCATCTGTGGGAATGATTCTGTAACTGCTCTGTTCATAGAATTCCCATTGATACAGAGACATGTTTGAGAAATCAGGCAGAATATAGATTCAGATCTCCTGTGGCTGAATCAACCAGAGGTAAACCTGTAATAGCGTCATGGGTACAGAGTAATAATGAAAAATAATTACTGTTTCTGGGTGAGAGACAAATATTTATTATTTCTTATGCTCTATTAGTACACTTGCTACTGTTGCCTTGTGTACTGCAGTGAAAAGGATCTTCTCATCTTCTCTAGATCAGGAGATTTTGAAGTGCCTGTATAACTTGAAATTATTTTTGACTTTTTTTCTAATTCTGTTCACAATCAGCGTCTGTTGTCATGGATATTTAAAACAATTCTCTGCATAGAAGAGTTATAGTCCTGATATTCATTTAGCAGAAGCATGAAAGTGTCACCTGTGTATGTTCTTCAAAGCTTGTTTCTGTGCTAGGGTTAGAAAGAGTGTCTTTTCCACAGCCGAAGGATAGAAAATACTGTTTTCAGGTTCCATAATCAAGACAAATACAACTGCCTGTTGCCATGCACCATATATTTTCCACATTATAGTAATGGATGCACTGCTGCCACCTGCTATGTCAGGACTTCCAGCTAATTGGAAGAAGTTATGTGTGTTCCAGTTACTCTTAAGGTCTATAAAAGGCTGCTTTGTCCTAAACTAGATAATATTTTTTGATGGATTTCCTTATGGTAGCAGATATTGCTGTACTCTGGTAAGAACCATTATTTTTCACAAACACAGGTGTTTTCTGCACATATTAAGGCTTTAGAGATGATTTTTCTACCGAGTTTATGCTAAAGCATAGCACTTGGTGTAGGTGATATGACCCAGATCCAGGTGTAGTAAATCCTGAAAGGGACATGAATAGACGTCGTTAAGACTGTACCATCCACACATGGCTGCTGGCTGAAAAACTGCTATGTGCTCTGCTGCTTCAGCCTGGGATCTGTGATCATTTAATCAAAAGCTGTTACGTCCTCCTGTCGCTCGGAGAAAGGTTCAGGCCATATGAATCAGAGGTGAGATAACTGCAAGGGTAAGAAGTTCCCCTGAGTATGCAAGATGAACTCTGTGCAGCATGGTCCACTTGACCTGTTACGAGTATGGCAGATCAGCTGCTCTCTCAGCTTCACCGTGACGAGTGAAAATTGTCCCCAGGATCTTATAAAACACATGACCTTGTTCTTGTGTTTTCTCTGAATTTCTTCATATTTTTACTTTTTTTTTTTTTTTTTTTTCTCCTTCTCTGTACTTGCAATCTTGTCATAGGGTATAACTGTGATACCAGAAATAAGAAATGTGGTACTTTTAAAGTTAATTCAATTTTTGTAATATAAACCTATCTTGAATTGATTCCCAGTGGTTGCAATCTAGGTCTACCTTCATTTAAAAAGAGCTGGAGCTGTATGACTACCAAAGCATAATATGTACAACTCTTTAATAAGTTTCCCATAGTAAGTAGTTTATTACTTTTAAAACATATCAGACTCCTGTATTTTCTTAATTCTCGTGGTTGCAGGTTTGGCATGATATAGTAACACAGGGAATCAGCTGTATGTGATCTGTTGTTGCTCCTGTGCTCAGCCTGGAGAGCATGTGTTTCAGCCCTGGCAGGAAGCCTGACCTCTTCAGAGAGTAGAAGTTCTTGTTTTTTCCTGTCAGGTGCCCCATTTGGTCACAAATATCAGCCAATAAGTGGTTCTGCTGAAGCTGAAGGTTTCATTCTTCAAACCTTCATCTTCCTTACTCCAAAACCAATGGGAATGGTTCTTGCTCCCTTTTCCTCCCCAACTCTTCCAACCTACTTTTGTCAGTGAGATGGTAGGTGATAGCAGTAATATCCTCAAGCTTACAGCCAATTATCATTGTAAAAAACAGACTAGCTATTTTATAAAAGAAAAAAAGAATATTATATGACTGCATGCTATAAAAATATGAGAAAAATGTGAATTCATATTTTATAATAAAAATGTTTAGTACCTTTTATCATGATGGCAATAAAAAAAAGAGACATTACACTGAGTATAAAATAGTATATTTTTATATGCACACCTACATGTCCCACCTCAACTTCATGACAATGCCATATAGTGTTAGTCATGGCTCAGTAGTGAGGGGAGCCTACAAAAACCAGTCTTCAGTCTTAGAGCCTTCTTGTGTCATGAAGAAAAGAAAAAGTCTGTGGTAACTGCTAGTGAAAGTATTTGCTCCTTGTTTTGGGTATCTTCATCAGCTCATTAGTGAAGAGCTTATTTAAAATTCATGTTCTTGCAGAACATGCAGTTTCTTTTGAAATCTCTATAATGTTAAGACCATTTTGCTCATTTAATAACACCATTTTTTTGTATAAGCCTATATGAAATTTACAAAATATCTGAAATGAACAAGTTTATATATTACATAAACACATAAGGGTTTACAAAACAGAGGAAGATAAATCTATATATTTCTTCTAAACATATCCTAAAGCTAGCTTTTTTAAACCCGTAAATTAAGTGAACTCACAGAAGGACATATGCAGGTTTATGAAAGTCAGTCTTGTTCATTTGAAATACGCTAACTAAATAAATATAAATTATAGATGTTATTTTTTTTCTTTGCCTGCATAAATACTGTCTGGTGACTTATTATGGACCTGTAACTTCAATTGAGTGTTGGTTAGTGTTTTTACTAGATACTTCTTGCATGCAAACCTGGTAAGATGATTCTTTTAAGGAAGTAGGAAGCTAAGTGCATAAGCCATTTTACTAGAGATAGTGCAGCTAATTAATTGCTAGTCCAGCCAGTCTTAGCTTTTTGGTACAGTAGGTTTTGTCACATATAAATGTCAGTAGAAATGGGAATTACCCTGTGATTGACAGTGTCTTGACTATGTAATTAATCATTTTCCTTTAAATGTGTGTTAATCAAAGAGTTGGTTATTTTTAAGAAGACTGAAGGATCCGAGAAATGCCCTTTGTCTTTGATAATCTCTTAAACTTGTAATTAAAAGTATCTAAAGATAGTAATGGTTTTTCCTCCCAAAGAAGTTTGCCAAACTGGAGGAATCTTGCTAGATTAATCTTTGGTCTTGCTGAGAGAACAGTATATAGACTTAGAAGACTGCGAGTTGCAAAGCCTCATTTTATGCTGAAAGCCCATAGGCGACATTTGTAGAGGAGTTTGTGTTTACAAGAGGCTACATTCAGCCTTCCCTTTCTCCAGGATTTTTTGAAAAATTTTTCACCAGGAATGAGTTGGGAAATAAATATTAGGAAAGGAATATAAAAATATTTAGGTTCTCTTTTCCTCCACCTTTCTAACTGCAAATGTAGAAAAAATTACTGTGTTAAGTCACTAAATATTCCTCAACTCATTACTCAAATTGGGGAAACTTTGAGTCAAAAATTAGGTATCATAAATAGGTGGAAGAATGAATGTCTTATCATCTGTATTCTTTTCCAGTTCTATTCCAGTTTACTGTATTTTCTTCCTTTGCTCCTTTCTTCAGCCAGCTCATACTTGCCAGAGATTGGCAGCACCAGTTTGCCTATAGTGGCTCTAGAAAAACCTGTGGCTCAAGAAATTATTCTTGTCTAAGGAAAGGAGATCTTTTTTACAAGACCCTGAAGCGTATTACTATCAAAAGATTAATTCACTTAATTCATATTCCATGATTCATAATTCTAATGAGATCTTGGTTATTCATGCAATAGTTACTCATAGATTATTCTTTACTTATTAACATATGGAAACACTGGACTATGATACTTGCTTTTGAAGAATACTTGCAGAAATCAGTTCCTGTTAAAACATTTATTTCACATGCAACAGTTTACTTCATATACTTTATGAATGCATGCTGTGTAGATGAGCAGAACAAGTCATGTGCAAATCCAGCTATGGTAATCTGTATTGAAGGGGCACTCACTAACCCTGTAACATTTTGTCTTGCTCATTTTTGTCACTGGTAATTTTTACACAAAGATAGGGACTTATCACTCAATATATACTGAGAGAACATCGAAGTTATGATGATTCATATATTGCAACTCTGCCATAATAGAGAAAGAACCATATGTAGAATGAAGTAATATGATATGAAATAAAGTGATGCAAGACAAGAACCGACAGTTGCATTACATTATTCAGTGAAACAGAATCTGAAACTGCTGCAGGGGAATGAATACATGATACATAATATGGACCAATATATCATGTAGAGCATTTAATATATTGAAAAAATGATGTATAATGCACTACTGAAATGAGATGTATAATGTATTCTGTAGAGAGACTTTTCTTACAGTCCTCCTGTCTTAGACATAGACATAGTGGAATAAATTGTTGTGCTAAGAGTAGCTGACCTTGCCTCCATTTACAAAAGGAGAAGAATCTATAAATGAACTGTTTAATAAAGAGGACTACGTGATTAAGAAAACTGCTTTCTCAAAGTAGTAGCATCAAGGTCAAATCAATCTTGGACACAATCAAAGAATATTTTTTTTCCCCCCCTCTAGATTATGTAATAATCTTTTGTCAAATACAGTGCTCAAAAAAATCTGAATTGTTACATTTTAGAAATATTTAAGCTATCCTCAAGAAGATCTCATGTTATATGGAATTAACATTCAGTTGACAGTAAAGCTTTAATTTTTGAGTATTTATTTCAGACTTTTTTTTTTCCCTAGGAATTGGTTGTATATACCCTGCACCAGTCTGCCCCCATCCAGTATCCAATTAGTTTTCTGAACTACTAAGTATTTTTTGCATGCCACCTCACTGATTTATAATAACTGGAAGTGAGCTTAATTAAGGACATACCTTTTTTCTTCTGCAAGAGAATCAAGATCTGGTGGAGTCATGTAAAATTCAACAAAGCAAATGTAATGCCTTCCTTACTTGTTGAAACTAGAAAAACTCTCCCTAAGGATTATTAAATGCCTTTTACAGGTGTGAAAAAGATCTAGTGTTGTTAACAAATACATCCATAAAGAATTTTCACACATTTATAAAACCTGTTGCTAAACTGGGGAGAAGCCTTGTTTCTTAATGTAAGGTGACTAAATGCTTCAGGAGATGCGTCTCCCCAGAGGCAATTTAAATGCCAGCCTATTTAATGTATTCTGTAAGAACAGAGGCACAGCTTATAAAAAGAACATTAAAGCATATTTATACCCTGCACACTGGCTGGGGATTGTACTATCAGTAAGTATATCAGATATTATATTTCACTCATTAGTTGTGTGGATACATTCAGCTATAGAACAGGTTAATCTGTGGCATGTATTTGGGGTGTGTTAGGGAAACATGAGGCTGTTTCGCCAGCTGGATGTAATTCCCAATGAGAGTTCTTTAAAGTGAGTGAGTTTATAATAATGCAAGCTGAAAGAGATGGCTTTTCTGATGCAATGATGCATGCTTTCTTGTTGAGGATGAGTAAAATTGGGCAGTAATTTGACAATTTTTTTTTTTAGTATTGCACAGGTTCAAAAAAAGGAAGTATTTAATCTGTGTACACAGGATTTGCATTTGTTAGCCAGTGATGAATTATACAAGAAATACTTGTTCTACATAAATAAATTTATACTCTGGGGCACTTGCCTAATCCAAAGCCCATGAAAGTCACAGTAATACTCTTTAGGTCAAGGTCCTAAAGGAGAACTCTGTGGAGTTATGTGGTCTGCAGAAGTCCCAGTGCAGTAGCTCTTAAAATTAGGCTGTTTTTTAATTTTCCCTGTTTTCACCTCTCAGCTTTTGTATTTCCCTCTCCAACACACACTTCTTTCCTCATGCCTATTGGAATTTTGTTTGCTGCTGACCGATCCTTGCTTTTTCCGCCCTCTTCCTGTGCTTCATTTTGTTTCTGTTTTACTCCACCTTTTATCCATCTCTCTCTTTAGGATACCTCTGTATTTTTTTCTCTTTTTTGAAGGTATAAACCCTTCCTCAGTTTTGTGCCTTCAGCTTCATAATAAGGAGGCAATTTGGGAACATCTGTTTACATCAGTGCTGAGTCCATACCCCACCTTAGAAGTAAAGAGTTTCTAAAGGATACTTCATATGCCCTATTTTATTTGCTGCTTTCTTGGTTCATTGCATTGGCCTACTCTGGCATAGGGTAAAGTTTTCAAAAGTGAAGTCATCTAAAGAGTCAGAGGATAGGTCTACATGGGAAACCCAGGTGAACTATGCCCACTTTTTGAACTCATCAAAAGCCATATGGCTCATCAGCATGACTCAGTATACTCAACTTGTGCTAGGCACGATTTCAGGATGCCACAAGGTGTGTGAATTTTCAACTGCTAGTAAAGGACTCTGTAGAGACACCTTACGTATAATGTAGTAATATATATAGATTTTGAAGTGTCTAAATTTGCTTCTGAAAATGACTTGCTGATGCTCTTTAGAATTTTGTCCAAAAGTGTAGATAACCTTTTTCAAAGAAAGCAAACTTATTCATCCCTTAATCATTATTAGTGGTAGAATTAGGCAATATTGATTAGGCATCAAGTTTTAATGCAAACCCACATTGTAATGAGATGGTGTGCATGAGTGTGTATGAAATGGTTGGGGAGTGAGGAAGGCGGACAGGAAACAGGATTTTGTGAAGTGACTACTCTGAAAGCTACCCAAGTAATCAGAAAATGTTGTAAGGTCCCATTAAAAAAAAATAAAATTCCTTCAACATATGAAAAAATGCACATCATTTTAAATAGGAAATTTGGAATCAATTACTTCCCCCTTCGGGAGGAATGTGGATTGACTTTAAAGGACTGTATTGTAATGAAGACATTGCATTTTTAACTGAAATCAGTTGAAAGGAGATAAATGATTTCTAGAGAAGCAGGGACAGGATGGGCCTGCCTGGGAAGCTGGAGCTCCTATTCCTGCACACTGAATGGCCTGTGAGCACCTATATTCTTTCCAAGTGCATGGATTAGGGTTCTCAATTAACAGAAAACTGCTGGTCCTATTATTCCACTGCAGTGTAAAATAAGCTGTTAATGAGGAGTCTCATTAATTCCAGGACTTTTTGCATGTTCTGTAGAAATACAGCTTGAGCAGGATACGTCATAAATCTGAAAAGTTCAGCAAAGTCTTCAGCTTTGGAGCTAACCAAATCCCTTTTATCTTGAATGAAAACCTTATCAGACCTATGTATTTGAAAAGATATTCATACTTGTGGCAAAGGAAGATGTGGCTGAATCCTTCATAGAAGGATCTTAGGCAATGGATTGTGGATAGAAACAGATCTTGTAGAAGAATTACCTTTCAGCTTTAAAATAGTTTAAAATATTTCAGCAACACTCTTCAGTTCTGCTACTGACCCCCCTCTTCCACCACCCGGAGCAAAAAAAAGAAAGAAAAAAAAGATAAAAATGGAAGTCTGGCATAAATAGGAAAGGGAGTATGTTGTAATTTTCACATTGAATGTGGTTTTGTTGTAATTTTTGTATTAATTTTGTAGTTTCAGTGTGCTGGCTTTTTATAGAATGCAGAACCATTTAATCCTCTATACTTGAGGAAAAAAACACCTGGACATTTTGTGAGGGTTGTTTGGTAGACTCTTAAATCATGGGTAAAACTGGATGTGAGTGTGGATTTGCCATATATCATTAAATCTGTTGCACAGAGCTTGCTAATTAAAAATATGATACAGTAATATTTCACAAAGTAATTTTTTTGATAAAAACAGAGTATTTATATGCCTTTGCATTTTGAATAGGTGCTGTTGAAAATGTGTAGGCCATCTCCACATAAATTAATTTTACTGAATGTACAATAGTTTGGTTTTTTTCAATGTCATGCTTTTATTGTTTCTGTCACTTCTCTTTTTTTTTTTTTTTTTTGATAGGTTTATTTATTTTTTCTCATACTGTTTAACAGGGTTAATATTTATAAGAAACAACTTTATTTGTATAGTGCATTTGTAATTAAATATAATCAAATCATTATCTAAACTAAACTGCATACAAAATAGAAATGAAAGAATTATTAATTCATTTTTCTCTAGCAGTTCTGATTATTAGCAGTGTTAGAGTAGTTAACACTAAACTTGACATATGTTTTCTGGTCAATATACAATATATTATTTTTATGTTTCATCTATTAAAAACTGGCATGTGTAAACTGTGTGACAGCTAACAGTAATTTTAACAGTAAGTTTTAGGATCTTTCATCTTTGAGATGGTGAATATACTTACATGTAAGTCTCTCAGGTTAAAATACCAGGTCAGGTCAGAGTATTATTATTCAAGGAATTTTACACAACTGAAGATGTGGAGTCTTATTTGCACAAACATTTTCATAGGAAAAGGAAAAGTAAGTTTCTAACAAATCTGAAATAGTCCCCAGTTTGCAGTGGACTATTAGGCAGATGCATCAATCAAACCAAGTGAAAAATCTGTCCACTATACACATGGCTTATATGCATCAGTTTGAAATGAGCAGACATCCATGAAGCATGTAGGTATATATAGAAAATGAATGGAGAATAACAGACATGAATCTATTCTTTCATCTTATTCTAGTTAACCTTCTTTACCTCAGTAAATTTGCAGATGACATTAGACGGGAGTGTCCATCTGGTTGTGGGTAGGAAGGCTCTGCAGAGAGATCTGGATAGGTTGCACCAAAGGGGTAAGGTCAATTGTATGAAGTTTAATAAGGCTAAGTGCAGGGTCACAACAACCCTCAGCAGTGCTACAGGCTTGGGGACGAGTGACTGGAAAGCTGCCGGGCAGAAAGGGACCTGGGTGTGCTGGTTGACAGCCAACTGAATATGAGCCAACACTGTGCCCCGGTGGCCAGGAGGGCCAATAGCATCCTGGCCTGTATCAGGAATAGCATGGCCAGCGGAAGTAGGAAGGTGATCGTGCCCCTGTACTTAGCACTGGTAAGACCACACCTGGAGTACTGTGTACAGTTTTGAGCACCGTGGTATAAGAAAGACATAGAGGTACTGGAGAGTACAGAGAAGAGCAACAAGACTGGTTAGGGGATTGGAGAACATGTCCTGTGAGGAGAGAGGCTGAGGGAATTGGGTTTGCTTAGCCTGGAGAAGAGGAGGCTGAGGTGTGACCTTATTGCTCTCTACAACTACCTGAAAGGAGGTTGTAGAGATGTGGGTGCTGGCATCTTCTCCCTCATAACTAATGACAAGAGGAAATGGCCGCAATTTGCGCCAGGGGAAATTCAGATTAGATATAAGGAAAAATTTCTTTAGTGAAAGAGTAGTTAACATTGGAACAGATTGCCCAGGGAGATGGTGGAGTCACCATCCCTGGAGGTATTCAAAAAGCGAGTAGACGTGGCACTTCAGAGCATGGTCTAGTGACCATGAAAGTGTTAGGTAGAAGGTTGGACTTGATGATCCTGGAGGTATTTTCCAGCCTTGATGATTCTATGATTCTATCATTCTTTGAAATAAAGAAGAAAACATTCCCTAAAAGTTCTGTGGAGCATGCACAGATTTCCCACTTCTCTCAATGCGGCTGTTTGATCATGTAAAATTTAAACGGTTTCCTATAGATTTATATTCACTTATGTGATAATGTGAAGACTTCCTCCCCTCCCCCTTTCTTTTCCTAGTGATTAGTGACAGGAAAAAAGTGATGGTCTGTGGGGAAGCTGAATGGCATTAGCCATAGCTGGTCATTTATCCCCAAGGAAAATTTTTGTGGGGGTTTTTGTTTCCTTTACAAAGCTTGACTAGGAAAACATTTTAAGTTTTTCTTGACATGTTTTAAATGCTTTCTGTGCCAGTGTGACCTCTTTGCTATTATGTACAGGTGATGTGTTTACATGATGCATTACATATTTGCTTTGTATGCTCTTTACTTGAGTTACAAGAAGGATGATTAGTGTTAACATGATAATTTACTGATGTGTTTTTAGTTTTGTATTCCAACTCAAGGTGTTGCTGTGCTTTTCTGCTAGTGCTAAGTTAGGCAGTGGGATGGGTAGTTTTCCTTTCCTAATGTAGTCAGAGTAAATTGATATATGGATTTAATTACCTGCACTCAGAGGCTGTTATAATGGATTCCTTAAAATGAAGTGCTATAAACAATTATACCAAATTAGACCTTTAGAAAACAAAATAAGAACTAGAAAGAGATTTTCTTCTGAGATGAATCTTTTGTCATACCCATCTAGTCAGTGAAATTATACCCATGTAAGATAAATGCAGGTTTGCTCATTACCAAATTTTTATTTCCTCAACTTGTCTGGTAAACACTGTGCTTTTTAAAAATTTCAAAATTAACATGCTCATAATCTGGCCAAGTGTAATAAAGTGCAGTTGTAGTTTATTGCAACAAAAGGGACTTTGCAGAGCTTTTCTCTACCTCTGTCTGCAGAGAAACTGCAGAGCAACTAGAAGGGAAATAAAACATGTGAAGCAGACTTCTAATTGTGGTTGTATGTTTAGCATGTTGCAGAAACATCTTTAGGTTCAGTCTGCCATTGCTGGAGGTTCCTTGACACTTGCATCTTGCAGATATGTCATAAATGGAGATCTATCCAGGGTAGCCCACAGGATTGGTTTTTGATCATCAGAAGAGTAATTCTACTTAAATCCAGTTACCAAGAAATTCCACTGGCAGCTTCCTGCATTAAAGGGCTTTTCTACAGTGTGAAGGTGACAGACTGAGAATGTACTAATATTTGGTACTGATTCCCTGTGTGATTTGAGGAGGCAAATTCTGTCCTCATTTACCTTGTCCTTATTAATGGCTGAAATCCAAACCACAGAAATATCCCTCGAGTGGCTTCATGAAAGACTGGAGATAGTCTGAGGCAGCTGATTTACTATTCCCTGTTCTCAGGACAGAGAAGAGTAACCATAAAGAGAGACCTTATATATACACTCAGATCAGAGGGAAAACTGGAGTGACATATTTTATGGATTTTAATTCACATAGCAATATCTTTAAAAAGCTGAGTGTGAAACACATTTAAAACTTTACACCACAACAGCAAAACTGCCGATCAAGAGACTGTAGTTCTTGCAATTTCCTTTTGAGAGAAGCATCACTGCTAAATTTAATCGCTCTGATTTGTAGCTCATGGACCTTCCAGCCACACTTTCCTTTCAAGTAAATTTTCCCTTCCCTTCCCTTCCCTTCCCTTCCCTTCCCTTCCCTTCCCTTCCCTTCCCTTCCCTTCCCTTCCCTTCCCCCTTTCCTTTTCTCTCCTCTTCTCCCCTCTCCTTTCCTTCTTTCCTCTTTAACAGTTTCCCTTAGATGCTGTGAGGTGCTGGGTTTTGTGTGGTTTTATTTTGGAAGATTCAGAGCCTTTTAACTTCCAGAGACTTTCCTGGATATTGGACATACTCAGCACATCACAGGAAAGTGTACTTCAAAGTTCCATTTGATTCTTCAGTGCATAGAGGACAGCAATGATGGTGAATGTGTTATGCCAGGATAAGTAGGCACCTATCTGTAAAAGCATGGTTTTGTAAACCAAGAGATTACTCACACTAGTAACAACATCTTGTGGGAAAACCCATAGTTTACATAATCCCTGCAATCTTTTTTAAATTTTTCAAACTACTCTCCCTGGACAGCTGATAACACTGTTTCTTCCTAATACACCCTTGCAATACACAGCTAAAAAATGTCACAGAAAGAAATGGCATTACTCTGTAACTTGCTTAGTGCATTATTTTCAGTTTTCCTAGGAGACAGTCTTAGACTTCAAAACATACTGTTCATAGATGGCGTTTCAGCTTTGCAGAGCATCTTATTTTTGTTAGGGATCCTTTTTTTTTTTTTTTTTTTTTTTTTACCTTGCACTAAAGAATCTGTGTCACTAATTGGGCCAGTAATTTCCTGTCGTATCATGCTAAGTAATGTATGTGCTACCTGGTACTCTATGACTTCTTCAATTGTTTGTTACACTTTGGACAAACTTAGCCATTAAATGCAACTTAAATGTTTAATTAAGAAAGAAGGTGGAGGACAGGATATTATTTTTCAAATAGTCTGGTGGGTAAATTGAAATTTCCCATTACATTTTCAGAATGCCAGTACTTTATATGTGTGCAAAAAATATCCTGCCTTTTGTAAATTTGAAGCAAACAAGAGAAAAGGTGTTACTTTATTGGAACAAATATGGGAAACATTTTGTTCTTGTTAGAAATTATTTTGTTCAATTGTCTTTCAAAGATACCTTCTGTTTTTTCATTTAAAAATTAATTTCTAATGGCTTCTCAGTGTGGTAAGTTCTACCAATAACTGGTTTGTTCAGAAAACACCATTGCCATTTGAGATTCATCATTCTGGATTTAATTCTTTTCCTTTTTAAAAATTAATGAATTTACTAAGAATTAACTGATTGCAAAATGTACAGATTTATTTCCTTCCTGTCTGCTCATTTCAAGTGACTTGATTCTATTGGAAATCAGTATTAGTGGTGTACCTGCATATTTCTACCTGTAATTTCTGTCTTTTATATATATACATACATCTGGAAATGTGTTATTTTTCTGACATAAGTTTGTCTGCAGTGTCACTCAGCTTTTTATATGGTAGCAGTATCTTTGTTATGTTTTCAGAATTCATTGTTTTGAATTTATTTTTCCTTTTTTTCTTTTTTTTTTTTTTTTTTTTTTTTTTCCAGATTCTCAGTTTTACCTTTGGCATCTGAATACTTTAGATTTATTCTATCTCCCCTGGGCAATAGTATGGGTTCCTAATGCTGATCTAAAAATTCTTTATGATTTTTCTTTATTTAGAAGTACTTGCTCCACTAGCATGATAGAACTCACAAAGTGGGAGGGACATGACGAAAGAAGGGAAGTGGTTTACATTAAATGGAACACCAGTTGTTGGAATGACTAATAAGACAAAAAAAATCACCAACTATGTTTAATGTTAATGTAACATTTTGCTCACATCAGGATAAAGTGTTTCACATTCAGTTTGATTTTTTTGCCTAACCTTTTCCAACTTTTGCAATCCAATAAAATCATCAGTCTTTATCTTTTTCTTGCTGACACTATTCATTGAATTGACTCAAAATTATGTTACTGTATAGCCCCAACTCTGCAAGTTTTCTTGCATTTAATATGAATTTACTATTTGTTCATGTTCCCAGCACACCTGTTTATTGGGTACTGATGGTGTAATATTTTGCTTGGAATTTGGACTTGTTATTGCATTCTTTGTAGAGTCAAAAACCTTCTTTGTAGAGATAGAGATGTGGGATACAATGAAATTATTTCCCTAAATTCTAGATCAAAACAAATTGACATTCAAACTGTAGCAAATTAAAACAGATACCTTGCCAAGTGCCTTTAATCATAGAGAAATTCTTAATTTCCTTGCACAACACTTAGGCACTGAATAAGAGCTCTCTTTGTGCAAACCTATGTGGCATAGTTGGTTTTGTGTTATTATGCTCCACATGTAGAACAGAAACAGTAAATGTTGCCTTTTTGAACTTTAGGTAGATAAGCTAGGTTTAAGACATGGCTACTGTATATTTAAAGCAGATTGATACTGGGGGGGAAATATAATGCAGCCATAATTATATGCACACCTAATTTCACAAACTTTACCTGTGCTACGTGGTTTATGGATTTTTGGTATGATTTTTATTTTCAACATCTACTTTAAAAAGAAAAAATCCTAAATCCTTCTATCTATTAAAAGAGGTCTTTCTTATAATATGTGATATCAACAAGACTATCTGAAAGAGACTGAAATTATATCTGGAGCTTCTCAGATAACTCTCCTATCTACTGTTGTATCATAGTCTCAAAATTTTGATTTCTTGTGATCGATCAGGTCAGGAATAAATGCTCTAAAACACTGGAGAGAATGGTACTCTAACTCCTCAGGTGTTACCTAAAATATACTTCATTTACCCTAAATCTTTGGGACACAATGACAGTGATTCAGTCAGTGAACAAGGACTTTGCATTACTCACTGTGTTTGTAGGACAGTGTGATTTTGTTACAAGTGTAAATTGTGGTGACCTATGGTGACAATGAGGAAAGTGTCTGGATGGCGCTGCAGGAAGAGATGGAGGACAGTGAGCTGCCAGCTGGCGTGTAATCCACCGTCTGGCTAAGCAATGAGCTGCACCGGGGAATCCTGAACGTCATACTGTCCACTATTGCCTGAGTCAGAGCCTGGTAACAAATCAGTTTCCTACTAAAAGTGAAAAATGTCATAGACATAATGTAAGACTGAAAAAAATACAAAACGCTGGAATAAATTTTCTTATGTCTTCTACCTAACTGACTGGCAGGATATTTTTTCTGAGGTGGTAATTTCTAACCTCTCTTCACTTCCCTACTGGATCGCTCCTGAAATGCCATGCAGAAGGATTGATTCAAAAATTATCTTTCTCTTCCCAGCAGAAGTCAAGTGCAGACTTCAACTGCAATTTATAATTGAAAAGGCTAGAAAAGACTTGTCTGTGTCTTTTTTTTTTACTACTTTTACTCAAGTATCCATCTTGTCCCTGCTCTTGTGCTTTGGGTACATGCTACATCGATGTTCTATATTGAGAAGCTTGGTTAGGAGTTGTTCAAATAAGAATCTTCACTTATTTTGGAATCATAATTTTTATGGAAACCAAGTGGCAGAAACATTAAAAGCATGAAGAAATGCATGTTACCTAATAAATACAGTATTTTGAAATCTCACACTAAGACATATATGTTAAGTGAAAGGACTGCAACTTCCATTTTTTCCCTCTATGCTGAATTTGATCTTACAGGAAAATATGAGGCTAGATAATATCCAGGCAATATGTTCAATTCATATTCCACAGCATCATGATGAGAATAAATGTCTTTACTGATTTAGATCAAAATAGCAGCAACATTATCTAAGGGAATCTTTATGCTGATGTAAAAAAAGTTGTAAACAATATTTCAGAGGAGATATGTAAAAACCTGAAGAGAATTATAATTTATAATCTTGTTTCTGTCTTTATTGGTAAAACTATAACTATCTGAACACCTCTGTAGGAGATACTGTTTTTCAGTCTTTAGATTACCTTTGATGATAGCAGCATGGTAGAAGAATATAGTGACTGCTTTCATTTCAATACTCTTCTGTAGAGTTTTAGACCAAATATTGTATGAAAGGGTACAATAAGACTTCTTTTGTTTTGCTATTTTACTAGCTGAGAGATCCCCTTACATCCCATTAAAATTGTATGTAAAAAGTGAGTTTGCCATTTGCCATAATAAAAAACAGAATGAACTTAAGCAAGTATATGGGTTCGAAGGTTACCACTGCCATGGAGTTGTCTTTGATTGCTTACACTGTGCTTTTGATAAGTTGTCATTATATCCTATTGATCTTAGTCTGTACTTTAGGACTTAAAAGCCAGGAAGAAGGCAGCATAGGCATCTTTTAATGATGTAAGAAGATATTATGGCCCCTTGCTTTATGGTAAACACAGGTAATTAAAGAAATGGAATAGAGCTTCAAACGATGTAGTAGAGTGAAGCTGCAGTGATATACATTTTAAGGATCTGAGTGTACTATTAAAAATGGCTGAATATGAATTAAAACATTTTCTGAATAGCTGAAAATGTTGGTCTTAAAATCTTGAGTTAAATTTTATCTTCATTCATACACCTTCAGCTTCTTGTTAATACAGGTCTCATATGGGGATGTGCAAAAGGCAAATGTGCATTTCCTTCGGGCATATAAACTGAAGTAAGAGCTGATATTTATTTTAATTTTTGTACAGCATCTAGTAAAAGGAAATTGTATTTGGCGCCTTCAGAATAGGATTGTTAAAAAAAATTAAAATAAAAATGCAAATCAGTCCTTTTCCCAGTTTTTCCAAATACCTTCTTAGACTACCTGGTTGTTATATACAGCTCACTGCTGATTTTGCAATTGGATCTGCAAACCACAAGATTATGCAAAGACTTTTTTGTACTGCTGATGCCATATATCCACAAAATACTACAATTTATAGTGCTGATTTAGTTGTTTCAGGGCAGTATGCCTTTCTGTAGAAATGAAAGAAATACTACATGATAATTTAGTGAATCCTTTGGAGTAGGATTAAATTGCCCTCTGTTGCTTTCATAGAATTTGTTTTTTGTTCTTTTTTATCATAAAGTTCTGGAATATTATTGTTTTCACACTGATTTTTGTCATTTATACTCGTGTTCTGGAGAACCATAGACAGTTTGTATGTCTGCAAGCTTGGTATGATACCTAGACTAACACAGTCATAAAGATGCAAAGCAGACTATACCCTGATTATCATAAAACCTGAGAAGAACCACAGATTATGGTGATATTTGATTTCTTTATTCTTTTAGAAAATAACCTTGTGACCCATATCACTTGTTGAGTACATTAAACAGCATCTTTGTAGTCTAAAACTGCATCAAGTGTTGGTGGTTAACATTGTTCCTTTAGCTAATATTTTACATGATCTTCTTTTCCCACCTACTTTGTTATAAAATGAGTGAGTATTTAGCTTTTTTCTTTATCTTCCTCTTTCTGAAAAGTTGTGCAGTATCTGGGATTGGAAGGAACTTTGGAATACCATCTAGTCCAATCCCCCTTTCTGAAAGGTGCATTTTAGATAGTCAAATATGCAGCATTTTTATGTATAACTTACACAGAAATCTGTGGGAGTAAATTGAACAAAAGCCCAAATATTGTTATTTTTTCCTAGTGTTTTTATTGTTTATGTTTTTTAGGACTTAGTATTCTTTCCCAATTTATGTAAATCATTGACATAACCAGACCTAGCTGTATTTGTTATATTACATGTGTCAGGCAAGAAAAGAAGAAAACATTGGAAAGAAAATGTTTTATTAAAAAGAACAAAATAAACCCTTGTAAAGAGATATAGAAGGTATTTTTAAAATTCTGAAATTACTTTTGAAATTCTTATAGCAATTGATCATTTCCATTGAGAAGGTCAGGCTTTTGCATGACCATCACACTTTCCATAGATTTTATTTGTCATTTTTTTAGGGTGATAACTTCTTTGGAATAATGATATGATTGTCCATGAGCATGGACTTTGCTATGGACATATTAGTATTAATAGCAAATGAGGAAATATAGGCACTAGGGCTATAATCTCAGGGTTCTTTTTAGTATTCTTGTTAACTTGCCTTATTTTGCTTTAGACCAAGTAAAGATCAGGAGCTAAAGTCCTATGCTGAATCACTTGCAAACATACACTGACTTGTAATGTGAAGTCTAGCCTATAGACACTTAGGAGAACTTAGTTACACTTCCTAGAACTGTTATAGTCCAGTTGGCTTTGGCAAGATTTGGCCTTGACAAAAGTGATAAAAATGACTGAACTACTGGAAGAAACCCAGTTTGGTGGCCTTCTGCCAATTTAGTGCATGTTGGTCTGGTGTCACACTTGCCAGTTATTTTTGCATTCACTGTGGAATGGCCTTTAATGATTTCAAACTAAGGATCCCACAATACAGCAGTCAGCCAGAACATCCTTCATAAATTGTATTCCTTTTGGTTGTGAGGGTTTTTTTTTTTTTTGTGGGTTTTTTTGTTTTGTTTTGTTTTGTTTGTTTGGGTTTTTTTTTTTGGGTTTTTTTTTGTGGTTTTTTTTTTGTTTGTTTTGGTTTGGTTTTGGTTTGTTTGTTTGTTTGTTTGTTTTGTTTGGGTTTCTTTGGGTTTGGTTTTTCTTGTGCTAGTCAAAGCCTTTAAGGTACTTACAATAGCAATTATTATATTTTCTTGCCCTACTAAACCCAGCCTGAGAGAATAAAGAGAATGTTCTGTGGCAAGTATTGCATTTTCAGTTAGCCTTTAGGAAAATTATTCCCTTTCTCATGGTACCCTCTCTTAATGTGTCCTTAAATGGTCACGCTTCTGATAATGCTGTCAGGAGAAATACTTCTGCAATTTGCTTTGACCTTTTTGCTCTTCCTCATATTTTCCCATTAGTCTCAACCAATATAAAACTAACTAAGCTTGACTCTTCAAATGAAAACTGGCCAAAATCTCTTTGGGAATCATCAAGCATTTAGGAGACAAAAAAACCTGCATGTGCAATATCTTGGAGTGAACTAATTAGACAGGAATGTTTTCAGGGACTGTTGTTATGACAAACACGATTTCCAATATTTTCTTCTTTGCAGAAATCAAGATAGCTATAAAACTTAGAGGAAGTAGGGTTAAGTTCAGAACAAACCCCACATTTTATAGATCATTGCACGTTTTGCTGATGCATCTCTCTCTATATACCTGTTTTTCCTCTGCTTATCATGAAACCCACAATACAACCTTTGAGGGTCATTTGAGTGAAAATTGCTCGTGAGCCTGATTCCATTTTTTATCCTATTTTACTTTATGCAGACATCTTTCTCTATAATAGATAATTTCTTTATTATGAGTACCAGTTCACTTATAGCTAGGAAAATTAGCAGTGCACAGTATGGAAAACTACATCTTTCTGTTCTTGATTACTGAAACATCAGGAAAAAAATACAGTAACTCAAAGGAAAAAAATATATTCAGTGTATTTTAGTTATTTTCACTTTACCTATGAACAATAAATAAATGTGGGTTTACTTCAAATTAGCTTGATGAAACACTGAAACTATATAAAAAAATGTGCATGCAATACACTCCTGGCAATTAATTGTGCTATGATGGATTATCTATAAGACCAAGAAAGCAGGTTGGTTTTAACAAGTTGATTGCCTTAGCTTGCTTTAGGGATGGCATTTTGTACTAGGAATCTGAAATTATCAGAGAAGTTAAAAAAAGATTATTATTATACTGTGCTGATCATTGTCAACACTGAGAAAAGTACCATGTCCAGGATAAATGGTCTGCAACAACTTGTTCAAAAAGCCATCAAGATGAACACTTTTGAAGCTGAAGGTCCATTTTTAAGGTAGTTGAAATAGGAAAATTACATTGATTGTTAGTTATCCAGAATTGCTGTCAGTCATTTTGGTGATTGTACTTGGCAGTATTAAATACGGCAAAGCTTTTCTGTTCCCTGTTACTGTTGTGACATGAATGACAATGTGTTGCCTCAGTGAATAATATGATGCTGGTCTGATTTAACTGAGTTCCAAACAGTCTTCTCTCTTCAACCCACATGGGAAGAGAATGGGAAGTAGCAGTTGGAGTGGCTGTATTCCACCTGCCTTACTTTCCTCTATTATATCATGTGTGTGAAACAGAAAGACAGAATTTTATCTGGCATATCCACTTATGAATTAAATTGAGGTGAAGGTAATTAGAACAACAACAGAAAAAAAACCCAGTGAAAATCAGTATTTCTTTAAAAAGCTTTGAGTGGTCAGAGAAAGGCTTAAACCTCATGCCAGTCCTGTGCACAATGATTAATGTATTTCCATGGGAAACACTCTTTTAACTCAAGTTAGTGTAAATGTTATTGAAAATAGTGGTATTGTACTGCCATATCAAGAGTAAGAGCAGAGCACTCTCTTTTTAAAGTAAAAAATCTGTTGGAACTGAAGAAGTGCAGACAGTAGCTTGATGTAGTTGAATTCTTCCTTCTAACAGAGTGATCCAAAGTTCCTCTTTGTAGTAATTTAAGAAAAAAGCATGTGTTAAAAGTGTAATCTCTGCTTGTGTAGGGCTCAGTGTCTTGAAAACCAGTTTCTATTTTTCTTTTAATTACATCATCTAGATCTGTCATTTCCTACTGAAAAAACAATAAAGCAACATGTTGTACTACTGAATTTAATTTTACGTATATAGGGGACAGAGAAGATTCAGATATTTACCTTTATAGTTCACAGATCAATTAGTATGTTGTTATGTACACTGATTTGATAAAAGCAATTATACACTCCAGTAATGGGAGTTACTCCATAGGAGACATTTCTGTCTGTGAGGTTGTGATTCTCTAGAACTGTGATCTGGTAGACACTAACAACTTTATCAGAGTTGTTAGAGTAGTCATATAAGTCTTTCTTTGTTTAGGGATCATTAACTAGTTAGGCTGTAACAGTTCCTTAAGGAACCATTACAATCTGAGATCCAGATAGCAATGTCAGTGCTCTGCAGTCACTTTGAATATTTCTTTTAATATTCTGGGTTTAATCTTGCAAAAGCAGCAGGGAAATAGTGCTTGCAATTTTGAATAAGGAGATTCTTACTTGATAAGGTTGTAGATGCCTGCCATCCGAATCTCTGGATTCTTTCTGCATGATACCTGTAGTAGTTTTTTTTAAGAAAAAAACAAAACAAAAAGCCAGATTTCAAAGTTATCACCACTTGAATGTAAGATAGGCTGAAGCAGAACTGGTTTCCAGCTACCTGGAGGTATTGCAAATGAGTAGTAGATCCTCTCCAAGACTGTACTGATGTTTGCCTCTTTTGCATAGTAAAGGCATTTAGTCCAAAAACAGAAGTCACCTTTTGAGTGAACTTGGAGAATATTGATTTTAAAAGGGAGATTGTTCAATGTATGTGACCCAAAGTTTGTTAAAATGCAGCTTTTTAAACTTCCTAAGTGGCATGAGTTAGGAGGAGATCCCTTGTGCAAAAAATAACCAAATAAATTGTTAATTCATGTTTGTTGCAGAATGATAGATACCTAGGAAAATATCAAAAATACTGATTTCAATTTACTGCTCTGTATTTAGAGCTACACTTCAGTTTCATCACAGTAGGGTTAGTTGTATGGATAATGGTTCATCAGTGTGAGCATGGGGATGTCACAGTATGGCACTCAGTGCTGTAATATGAGCTTATGAAAAGAGATCTCTAAAATACAGCTAAGCAATTGATAAATTACTCAGAATAGAAGCAGAAGCTTTAAGCTGCTTATTGTACAGTGTACCTTTGCAGCAGTTGTGTAAACTTCATATAGCACAACCACTATATGTCAGGGTACAATTTGAGAGAGCATTTCTCTTACTTTTGTGAGGCATGCAACCCCTGTTGTGTGATACAAATAAGAGTTGTTCAAATTATTTTTTTTTTAGTTCTAGTCTGAAAGAGCTGCTGTATGTGGTTATGGGAAAATGATCCGCAATACTCATTTTGAATGTTGGGTTTATTTTTTTTGTTTGTTTTTTGGGGGTTTTTTTGTGTGTTTTTGTTTGTTTGTTTGTTTGTTTTGTTGTTGTTGTTGTTTTTTCAATATTTGTGTTTAACAAAAGCAGTAGAATACATTAGTCATAGTCCAATTATAAACATGATGGTGACTCAAATGTAACTGTGTTACGTGGCAAACACAGTGTAGCCTCCATACAACATACATTCCAGTGGTTTGGAGGTGTCCTTTAAAATCCAAACCTGACCGTTGCACCACGAAAGCCAGCTCTTCAGATTTATGATGATGTTCGTCTGGCCAATGTGGACCAGGGCAAGACGTAAGCATGCTGCAAGTTCTCCCAAGGAGAGATGCATCTTACTTCATTTTAACAGAACTTTTCAAAATATTCACAGTTGTTTTAAACTCTTTTCAGTCTCTGTTTTGAAGATGCATGTAACACCCAGGCTGATACTATGTGCAGGAATGACATCATAGGTTAATATTTTCTCTTACCATAGAGTTTCCTAACTCCATTGAACATGATGTCTTAATTCCTTTGTTCTCTTTTTTTTTGGAGGTAAAGATAACTCTATGTGAGCTACATTAATTTCTAGTGTGAGAAGAAAACATTTCCAGTGTCTTATATGAGGATATGCTCTATAGGACCTGAATTTCATATTATTAATTGTTGTGGTTGGTTTTTTTTGTTTGTTTTGTTTTGTTTTTTTAATTCTGATTTCTTATTTTATACCTTTTTACAAGTAGTTGTAAATTTTATCTTGACTGTCCTTCTACCCCAATTTTGTTTCACCTTTTCTCTTTTCAAGGTTTAAAATCCCATGATCTATGTCTCTGCTGGATTTTAGTTTCTGCTCACAAGGTGCTAGAGACTTCTCTGTTCTAGAATTTGCTATTTATAGAAGATATTCAGAGAGATTTCTCAGTTAAAATAACAGACTAATTTGATATATTAGCATTTGGAATTACTGCAGTGGTGCGTTAAAATAACAGTTTCTCATAGAGTTTTAACACATTTTCTATATACATGCAGCATCTGATAAAATTTTTAGGAGTATGATGTGTAAAATTAAGAATTCTGTACTGGAAATGTGTGAGTCCTAAGCTCTGAAATCACCAGCTCTGTCAGCACAGTCTGAAGCACTATTGCATTGGTTGCATGTTTGTTAGCTGACGTGAGGAAGGGCACTTTGAACAATGGAATGCGGAATTACCCATTATAAGATCTTCTGATGTACCCAGGGATGTAATATATGCACGGAGTATACACATTAGATGTGAAATTTAGATTAGATCACGTGGGGAAGCTTTGGCTCACTTCTGTCAGATTATTCCTCTGAATAATGTTTTTCAAGAGAAGAAATACTCATTTTACAGTTAAACCAGACATTTTATGAAACTTATTTCAGAAACATATTAAAATAATACTTTTTGAAGTTTGGGACATGATTTTATTTTCTCCTAATTTATGTTTTTCATTTTTTCATTTCACCAGTATGTTACACCTTTTCTGTTTCAGTTCCACCAGATATATATATCCAATGGATAGACTGAAAATCTCATTTCAGAGTTTTTCTATTAACATATATGCTTGACAGTCAGCTTCCAAATCTGTTCCTTTGGTTAAACAGTCCAATAAGTAAATCTTGAACATTACTGCGTAACTGGTAAAACAGAAGTGGTGAGGTTAAGTATCCAGTGCCTTTCTCCTTGTGTAGTTGTTAGAAGCAGTGCAACATGGTGTGACACATCTGCCAACACTTCACACCCACTGCTCATGTTTAAATGACTGAACAAAGGACAAAGCAATGAAAAATCAAGCTTTACTTTTTAAATAGGAATGATAGCTTCTTAGAGAAAACCAGGAATACGAGCTGTGCAGCACATTAGAGAAACAAAGCTCTAGTAGAAATATTGTAGCATTTTGTAAGTGATTGCAAATTATGTTAGTTATTATGTATATGTGACAAGTTTTGCGAATATGAGGACCAAGTTTGACACTGAAAATAAAAATGTTTGATTTGATATTTAGTTTGTGAGAAAATGCAATCAAGGTAACCAACCATTTAAATTCTTTACCTTAGATTAGTTAAATGCATTGATTTTTTTTGTTTATGTTTTTTGTGTGTGTGTGTTTTGTTAATTAATTTATTTATTAATTAGATTGATACGCATTTGTGCAAAACCTAGATTCTTTTAAATCAGACCAACTCCCCCAAATCCAACCAGGTGTGCATTTCTTAGGGAAAAAAAAAAAGGCTTTTATTGAAAAAATCTGCCCATCTTTTGTTTAGAAAAGAAGTAAAAAGTGGAGCTCATTAGGAGAGCAAGAAGGATGTTGTATTTCACTTCTTCTGACCTGATTGATATTCTCTTTTCTGTCTCCTGACATGTTTTCTATAATCCAGACCACAGAAAAATAGTTGGCAACTTGGCTTGATTTTCTTCCAACCTTCAGGCTTCAACTGCAGAAAAAATATCTACTAATTTCTATTTCAGTGTTGCCATAGATACAGTTTCTAAGATGTTTTTTTTTTTTTTTTAAATCTATCTAGTTGTCTGTCTGTCTTTCCTTTTGCTAGTGAACAACTTTTTTCTTCTTCTTTCCTGCTTTACTTTCCATATTTTCCAGTTCTTCCTCTCCATCTGTTCCACTTGCTTAATTTAATCAGGTGTTAATATTCTCTTACTTTTTGTTTGGTAATTCAGAATCCTCACTCTCAATGCTTTGTTCAATATTTGTACCCTGTAATATTCCACAGGTAGTGTCCAGTGTATCTTGTTAGGCTTTGAAATACTTCTTTCTATTACTGGAACTCGGTAATTAACTTTGCTTTGAATACTGTTCCAAGGAATGCCTTCAGGTCCCCTTTTCTGCTTTCAGATTGTACTGGATTTCTTTATGATGTACTGGATTTGTTTATGATAGGCACACACAGATGCAGCATTACACACACTGCACTTTCCGACATATTTTTTTTTGTTTGTTTCTCCCAGAGGCTCTTCTCTTGATTCTTCTTTTCTGTTTATAGTAAATACATTCAGCAGCAGCAATGCAGAGGGCACTGACTGTGTAGGTTTAATGTACCTACTACTCATCTGCAGTCATTCATCACTGATGTTGGATTGCTTATATAGCTACAAAAAGCAAGACAGTTCAGTGAGGTACTTAAATTGGTTGTTAACTGCTGCTGTGGAAAAAATTTAATCCCTATTATTTAAAAAAAAAAAAAAAAGTTTATTACTCCTTCTTAACATGCAGGTAGACATTTAATTCCTAATATGCTATGTGAAATTTCTGATCTCCTGATTTAATAGGAATAACCAAGTTCATGAAAGTATAGCACCCATGTGGAGTTATTTGGCATGTTTGGCATAACAACCATGGCACTTATGCCTTTCACTCTTGTGACAGTGGCACTGGGTCTGGATTCCTTCATAATATTCATGCTGTCTTAACTTTGGAGCTCTAATTTATGGGTCTAATTCAGGGCTTTGGATTCCTTTATACATTTGCTGGATACATTCAGATTCTGAATTTAGATGCTCTGAATAACCTTCTGTGGAGAGTGAAATTTCTTCTTCGGACTGTATAGGAAACCTATGATCCTAAATGTACCACTTTGATGCCTAGAGCTAGCTGCTGTTTTCTATTTTCTTTTGCACATGTTGCATCATGTGGCATTGTCCTATTTAGGAAACCCAGAGTTTGATTCTCCTTTATTAATCATTGTTGTTGATTTTAATAGATTTGTGCTCAATGGAAAGGTGTCTCAAACATTATTCTGCCTTCTTTGAAGCTGGGATGATACGGTAACTTTTACTACCCAAAGAAATTTTTTAAGTTGTTTTCTTTTATTTTGTTGTTGTTTTTTTAATTGTTTGTTTACCAGCAACTATTTTTTTTCTGTATGTGTCTATAACTTATTTTTCTAACAAGTGTCTCCTTTCACAGCTTCTCTGTTCTTAGTGTCTGTCTGGATCTGATGATCAGTTAACAAAGCCTAAATAGTAACTTATCATAAGTTAGTATAGTTATAAATTTTATATCAACAATTATGGAACTTCTGCTTTGCTGCCTATCATCCTCTGAACTGTTCCTCCTCCCTCCCCTGTGTTAGCACAGAAAATCAGCCCCTCCCCATGGAGCTGAACTCATTGGCAGTATTCTTGCATGCTTTTTAACCAGTGTTAAATAGCATTGTGATTTATTGAGGAAGTGGGACTCCTCACATCTAGAAAAAGTATCTAAACTTTTAGATGTCATGTTTAAGATAGCCACATGCAGTCAGGGATATCTGTGAAGGTATTCCTTCTATTGACAGCCATTTAGGAAATATAGGATGAATATAGAGTGAAATACCATGCTAGGAGATGTGTTTTCACACCTTCCCTCCAAGAGGGAAGCTTCTTATCAGCCTCACTCTGTATACTCCATGGAGCTAGGATGGGACATACAAACCCTTCCAACTGGCACTTCCAGATTTACAGCTCCAGAGACAATTTCTTTTCTAGTTTAGTGTTATGTTGTTTCACTTCAGTTGTCCTTGGAAGAGTTATTCTTAATTTACTTAGGCGTTAGTGAGAAAAGAAACAATCCCTTGGCTCAAAACTTTTGCTTTCCCTTTACCTTCACCATAATAACAATAAAATTAAATAGGCAGAAATTTAAAGCTTTCTTAAGTTGTATTTGGTGATACTTCAGAAACTGATGTGTGTGGTCAGTATGGCTTTGGTTTTTTTTTTATTTTATTTTTTAAGAAATGAACAAAATTCCTTGACACGACAAAATTTACATTGCAATATACTAAATGGGAAATCTGATTTGTAAACAAGTAGAGGCTATTTTTTTCACAGTTTTCTATTACTGACCTTGTAAAAGGCCTATTAAGAAAGAATCAATGTTGATCACTTTTACTAGTCCCAATTCATAACAGTATTATCTCACATAATCCAAATAGGTAGTGTTATTGTGCACTTTATGCTGCAGTTCTCCTTTTCTGCTCAATAAATGACTAGCTGCATTGTTAATAAGTATTTATATAGAAGCCCTCAGTTTAGATAATGTTTCTATGATCTGATAATACCAAAATGAGTACAAACATAGAAAAAACATAGAATAAACATCTAGAAGATTCCAGGAAAGGTTGGACCCATTTGAATAGCAGAGGGATGGTGATTAAGACTCTAGGTATCCTCCAATGCATGAATCATTACAATGTGAGTGATAGCATGAAACCCTGATAGTCTCTTCATGCACTGTAACAGAGCCTGGAGCCTCCAGTTGTGAAGCCTCTGGCTCACCTTCCCCAGTGTGCTGATTTTAGTGCAAGTATCCTGATGTTCACCTTTCTGTCCTGATTTTTCTCTCTGTGTCTTGTTAGTGGTAGTTATATTTTCCTCCCATCAGTTTGTCCTTGATTGCTTATCTCCCACCTTCTTCTCCTAAGTATATGTTACTGTCATATTTTGATTCCCTGTTATCATGCCCATTGCGTGGTGTGCTTGCTTTATCATCTTGTTATAACATTATTTTTCCCTCCAGCTATATATCTGATTAGTATTCGCCACTTTAAAAAATGCTTCAGTTTTACTCTCCCTATGGACTTTCCTTTAAGAGTGTTTACTTCAGGCAAAGGACAGATTATGCTATCATGTTGTAAAATCCTAATAATACTGTGATAATCCAAATAAATGCATTAATGGACTGAATTCTGTCTCTTTTTTAATAGAAGACCCTTCAGTAAGTGTCCCATAGCAGTGAGTTTATTAGAAAGGAAAAATCAAATGAAAAAAAACCAGGAATAAATCTAGCTGTATACAGTAGAAAATGAGATACATCAGAGTCTATCCATCTAGAATCTGTTTGCAGGTTCCAATTGCCCTGCTGACAGTAACGGGGTTACAGTAGTGTGAAAACTGAATCAATAAAATCAACAACATGTCCTTTGAGTGCTGTAGCATACTGCATGGCACAGAATATTGCAGTATATATTTGTCCCAATAATACCAAGCCACTATTGATGCAGTATAGAAAGGGACCAGAAAATATATTGGTGGTTACTTCTGTTTCTCTGAGCATGACTGACATATGCTGCTTGTATTTTGCCTGGAGAGTAGGATTATTGATAGAGCATTAACAGTAGTCATGATAGGTTTTCTCTTCATTTATATCCAGTTATGTCTTTTACTTTCCAGTACGTATGTTACAGCTTCAATATATGCTTTTGGTGAGCTTGACCTTGGACTGGGTTGGTCCATGTTTGAAAGCTATGGGAAACAAAACTTTGTATAATGTGGCAGCCCACTTGCTGCAATGAGTGTGCTGTCATGAGCAAGTTACTCTGGTTTCCAGTGGTGTGTTGGGTAAAGACTGCAGAGTCTGTGTGTGGAACCATACTCTTAAAATCCTTTCTACCAGCTCTGTGCACAACCAGCTGTGCAAATCAGATATGGATTATGAAGGGGTGAATAATATGGTGTTTATGGTGTCTGCAGAAAGACAGCTTATATGTGATATCGAGTCTGAGGCAACAGAGATAGAGCTACAGAAATGTTTTTAAATCTCTTCTGGCAAATCTGAGAGCTGCTGCTGGCAGGGTGTCACTGTGAACAGTTCTGAAATTCAGCTGGTGGATATGAGATGGTCTGAAAGGGTTCATGAAGCATACATCTTCAGGTGCTTTGAGAACAGGCTGCATTACCTGACTGAGCCCAGTTTTCTACAAAGGCCAGGTTGCTTTTTTTCTCTCTTATTGTGTGTGATTGTTAGCTGCTCACTGTAGAGAAGGCGGCCATGCTGGTTGTTGTAGTTGCAGAGTTGGGCTTTCTGACAGTTGTCCAAAGGTCAGGCTGCTTGTTCTTTTATTATCTGTCTTGAGTGTAAATAAATAAATGAAATACATTGAGGAAAAAAAATCCCAGACTATAATAGTTCAGCGTATCTTTTCAGATGAAATGGCACTTGATTCCCATACAAAACAGTGTGTAGAAGAACATGAAGAAAACATACCAATTTGTCGTCTTTTGAAAATGCTTTCTTAAGGCTGCCAGCTTGGAAAGCAACTGAAAGAAGCACAGGGAACCATTGATTGTTACACATGATGTGACAGCTAAAGTGTCTTCTTTAAAGAAGAGGAAAGTTCCTCAATAGCTCTCTTCCATCAGTATAAATTGCTACAGAAAGCAATTTACTATATGCTGCCCAGAATTAATAAATTGATTTATTGATGTAGGGCCCAGGTCACAGCCTAAACTAGACGGGAGACTTAGGGGCACACTCTCTTGCTCAAACAGTATGTTGGGTTTTTTCTGTGCAGAAACTGTATTTTCTCTGAGATACACAGGTCCTACTGACTCAGCACTTGAGATAATGAATCTTTTTCTGAAGTTGAGGTTTCTGCATATTAGTGACAGCATAATATATTGAGGCTGAGACTGATAATGGTACTAAGTAATCATCCCTTTTAAAACAGGAATTACTTTGATGAACATTAACATGAGTATCAGTGTAAGTACAGGGTGTGCTTAGTACCATTTAACATGACCTTCATTTTGATAACAGCTCTAATTAGGTGGCATTTTGTCGACGCTGACAATCGGCTGTGTTTGCATTACTACAGTACCTCATGAATTCTGCTTATCAGCAGTTTTGTAATTTTTACTCTTTCTTTATCACTTTTGTCTTATATGATTTTAATCCCTTGAGCAGGTGAAAAAAATATTTAAGGCTATGCCCTGACATGGATGCTACAAAAGTGTTCTTCTGGGCTGTGGGTTCAGTTCCATGGCAGTGTCAGTCCACAGCTGTCAGATAGGGCCATCTGGGCTATTCCAGAGGAGGAAGAGTCATCAGTTGTGCTTACTCAGCATCAGCTTCCTGAAGCAGTGTAACACAAGGTCTCTTGGATGCTAATGGTGCCCTAGGAAAGAGGAGCATTTTTTTATTCCTGGGATAACATCGTCTGGGCTTTGAGGGATCCAGGCTTGTTCGACCTGAATTCAGAGGATTTGCTTGTGATTTGGTTGTGCTTTACAATTATGTCGAGTTTATCAGATTGAGCTAACATGTTACATTAGCAGACTTTTCCATCCTCCAGCACAACGATCAGAGTAGGACTGTTTTTTTAGCTCCAGCATCTTTTTAAGATGCACTACAGGTTTGTCTGCGTATAAAGCATCTCACAGAATAACTTGAATATCTTGGTCACATTTTCTTCCTTGGTTGTCCTGTCTTGTGAAAGTAAATCTTCTGCCCTCTTTTGACTCTTTGCAAGTGTTGGGTTCTGTTCTGTTGATGTTACTGTTGAGGAGATCCAGTTTGATTCTAATCCAAAGCTTTTTCTGTATCTTTTCCCTTACTCATGACGTGTATACCCACTGCTTTTTCTTAAAGCCGTACTTCATCTGTGAATGGAGCTACTTTATATAGGCTTTGAGGGAGTCAGGTCACACACAGAGTTTAAAAACCATCAGTTCCCAATATCATCGTGTGACATGGCAGAGAATCAGCTCTGGTCTTCCTATTAATTGTACTGTTATTTCTATATTTGAAATAATGAGGACAATTGTTTGCATTTGTGAGAGGCTGAAAGGCAAACTGCTATGGAACATAAAAATACCTCATTATTTGCAGTGTTTTAAAACATATTTAGAAGTTCCTCCTTATTTTTTAAGGAGTCTTTAGGGTATTTTGGGACCATGTGTAAAAATTTCTGCTAATTCTGAAAATCTACCTTTTCTTTTTGAAAATTCAGTGTCCCTCAGTTTTTGATATTGTAAAATTATGAGACTTTAGGGAGGATTCCTGTTGTTTTTTTCACAATTCTGTGTAATGCAGATCTGAGTAAGTCAAATTTGGGTCTACAAACATCAGTGGGGTTTAATAGGAATTAATAAGATTTGCTGTTTAAGGAGATAGTTTTGTGTTTTTCTTTTTCATTATAGTTCAAGTTTAACATTCCTATGGCTAAATTTCATGTACAGGCATGGATTTGTTCAGAAAATGTAGGAATTTTTCTTTTGGAATTTGTGGGGAATTAAGTAAATACATAAATAAATTCATTGTATGCTGTTATACATCATCTTTTATTTATCAAAAGGTAATTTGAAACTTCAGTTCCTTTTCTTTTAGTGTACATGAAGTTAGTAGCTTAAGGACATGAATATTGAACATCAGCTTTGAGGTCATGTATGTTTTTCCCAAGCAGAAGAGGGATAATTGTTTGGAGACATGGCCTTGACTCTGTGAGCTGCTTGTGGTTTCTGCCACATTGTTAGAAACCAAACAGTTTGTCAGAACTCTTGCAGATTAAGATTAGAAGAACGAGAGGGTGAGGATTGATGAAAGGGGAAATACAGAGTGTCTGAAGCCCTACTCTGAGCATATCACTTTCTCTGAAGCACTCTCATAAACAGTTGCTGAATGTTTTTTCTCTTCAAGGTCAATAAGAATTAAAAAATGGGTTTGCTAATCAGATGAGAATTTCATTACTTTGTTTTAGAGACTAAGGCACACATTTTTTTAACTCTGAAAATTGTGCATTTTAACTTTACAAGGCTAATTGAAAAGTTTTGATAAACTAAAATAAAACTAACAAAAGAAAAATAAAGTATGTTTTTAAAGGTAGTAACAAGAAAGGTGCAGAATGTGCTTCAGCTTTGAATATGTTTAAGAACTGATAAAATGATTTTTAAAAAAGATGCCTGTTTTTACCTAAGATATTTTCAACCTATAATATATAGGAGAATGAATAATCAAGCACAGCAGAAAGGGACCATTGGGCTGCTAGAGTTAAGACCACATTAGTGTTTCTGTTACAGTCTTTTGTATTTTATGATTTAAGGTGTTTATAGTAGTTGTTTCCACACTGAAAGATTGAGACCTGAGATCACAAGAGATATTTTTAGAAATGTTTTCTGGGAATTACTTAAACTGCTGTGGTTTGTTTATGGTATACTGGATTCCCAAGGTCCCCATTAAGGTTCACGGTCACATTAAAGGCAGTTTTGTATAAACAGGTAGGTAGGCACAATACCCATGCAAGGAGTTGACAGACTCATAGCCTGAACCAGTGGGTTGCAATTTAAATAGATGCTTAAACCCACCAGTTCGTGATCTGTGAGTCTATTACTAAATGAAGCATGAAAATTCCACTTGGGCATCCTGAGGTCTTTCTGTTCACTGGGAACACAAGAATTAGTGTGTCCTTCCTGTATCCAGAGGGCCAACTTTGAGGTAATTGCTGGCAGATAGGACTGTTGGGTGCTCATTCTTTGCTCCTCAGCTGTGCAGACTGGCTCAAGGGAAGGAAATGCTTATTCCAAATCCCTCCATTTGACCTCCTTCCTTGGTTGTGCTCCGGGATGCCTCTGCTACTGACTCCACTCTTGTGTGGAACAGCATGACGAATGGTGTCATGTAAGCCAAAAAGATGTTGTATTTCTCAGTTGGGACCTAATTCACTTGAAACTTGGGGCAAAGATGTAAACTAAATAACAAAGGAAATTGTTCCCATTGGTTTAGACTGCCCACAGCTCTTTGAGTTATCTTTTTTTTGCTCATGGTACATGATGTACACCTTTTCGGTGGCTAAGTAGAAAACCCTGATAGGAATGTCTCTCTATAATATTCACTAAGTGCCCTCCAGAAAAGGAGGCTGGTTCTTTTCTCACTTGGATTTTTATTTTGAGGTGACTTTGGTTATTTCATTTGGGAATACTGCTTGCTTTGACTGAAGAGAAATAGGCTCAAGTTCTTGTTATTGCTGAAAGCAGGACAGGTTCTCCATACCTTGTTCTATTCCTACCCGCATCTTGAGGACAAGGATGTTGATTTACTCTCGCCATCTCACAGTGTTATACCAGGAACAAGTAATAGCTTTGAGAGTAAAGAACTGAACTTCACATCAATACATTTTCTAAACTATTATTTCCAAAAATGAGCATGAAAACAGTTTCTCTTTCAGTGAGAATGAGATGTTACTGTCGCATTTAGCCTGAGGTATTTATGATTTACTCCACAGCATCAAAACAGAGTTTATAAAGAGTTTGTCACAGAGCCTCAGGTAGTTATCCACTTACAGCTGAAGAAGAGATATCAGATAGGAAGAGATACACAGAATTTTTATTTACAGACACATCTGTACATAAGGGACTCTGTTACTAGAAACATTTGCCTTTTTGTACTGTTAGAATGTTGAAAGCCTTTTTATGCTATGTATTAGTTCTTGCAAATTGCTTGCCAATTTAATATCAGCAGCATCTAAACAGTAAGTAATTGCTTATGATAATGAGTGCAAACTAATTTACTGGAATATGTTAATATTCACAATGCACTTTAGAACAGCAGGGTAGTCAAAAAATACTATTCTCTTGTTTAATTGCAGTGCTTAGGTTGCATTGTTATTACAAATCCTAGCAAAATCATCAAAAAGCCAGCCTCTCATTGAATAGCCATCTTACTGGGACTCCAGCATGTTTGAGCAAGGAATAAGTAGTGTCCTTTGAGAACTAAACAGGATATGAAAAAACCCTCCTAGATTAAAATAATGAATCTTATTGTTTGATTGAAGTTCATTAGGTGTACATTTAAAAGATAGAGAGCCTTTTTTCCCTTATGACTTGTAAATTGTAATTTAACAAATTTCAAGTCAAATAGCATACAAATACTTTTTTAATACTTGGGTGTCTTCGATGGGTTTATTCTTTGTGTGAGATATAGCAACATTTCTAGAAACATGCTTTATGTGAATATGTGAAAGAAATACTGTAGTGCAGGAGTTCTAAAAAACTCCAAATTAGAATGTCTGAACTGGTTCTGCAAGACTAGTTTTTAGTGTATTTGAATCACTGTTTGTTCCTTCTTTTCTTGGGAAATGTTTTGTTTTGGATTGAGTTAGGTTGGGTGGTGGAGTTTTTTTAGCAAATTTAGACTAATACTCGTTGAAAAATGTGTTACCTCTGAGCACATATCTGCACAGAATAATTTGCAACATGCATTGGTATTACTTAGAGTTTTTAAAGGTCCTTAGCATCTTTGTGTACATTACTATAAAGTGCTGTATTAAAGTAAGGCTTCAAAAACTATTGAAGACTAATCTTCACTTCAGGAAATTAAAAGCAAGCATGATTTCCTCCAGCAAGACCTTTGGATGCCAAGGGCCTACACAAAATCACAACTCTAATTAGGCTGGGTTAGTCTTCAGAGGGCGTTTAACGGCTCACCTTTCTTGCATGCATGGTTGAACTACGTCGTAGCTAATAGTACTGGCATATGAAGTGTCAGAGTTGATACTTGAGTTAGTCCCTGTTGAGTTGAATTAATAACTTACACCCCAAAACTGTTTCAACAGGTTCTCTCCCAACACCATTGTGGAATCCAGTGGTTAAAGCATGCTCCCTAATTACTCAACTATGTAAACCAGTAAAAAGCATAAGATGTGTATTTTTCACTGCAGCTCTTTATCCTCTGAAGCTGGCAGTGAATTGTTGCTTACAAACAACAGCATGAGAACTTGCCAAAGAAGAATGATAGCAATTATCATAATGACAAGGCACATAGCATTGTTGTGACAGACCACAATTGGAAATCTATTATGTAGTAGAACAGAAAGAAGTAGGAAGGAAGTGAATTGGCCCATCCTGTCTGGCCCCTCTTAGCTGTTATGATAATTGTCTAATAACCTTGAAGCTGGATCTGCGTACCCATATTAAACATCACTTGTTTCATGTGCAGATTTGATAACATAAGTAAATATTGGTGTCCCCAGATCAATCCTTGGGATAATGGCTGGGAAGTCTTTCCAGATAGAGTATCATTTGTAGCTGCTTGTTGGTTCTTATTTTCAGGCTTCCCTTAAGCCAAACAACCAGATACTTTTACATCATATTCAGCTTTTGCTTGTTACTTTTCTGAGGCTTGAGTACATTTAATGCTGATAAGACTAGCTTTGGTTTTAAAATTTGAGGGATTTTAAAGTCAGTTAAAAAATTACTCTGTGTATCAAATGAAAGGATCTACCGTTAATTTTTGGGCTTGCTCATTCTTGGAGTGAGAAAGACAATACAATGATACAAGACTGCAGTTAATATGTTGTCCTTCCCTTTGCCAGGTCTGCCTCTGAGATGCCTCTAGCAACTGAACAGCTGCTTCAGCAGTGGATTCATGTGCTTCAGGGAGGCTTAGGCTCTGTGGTTTTCCAAAGATTTAATATCTTTCATTTCATTTTTGCTAGGAGAAGAATGATTGGGGTTTTTTTGCATTTAAGGATGTAACAATGCTCTTTCTGTTTTTCTTCAGCTGCAGCTCACTTATGTCTACTTGAAAACACTCAGAAATGCTACCACAATACTATTTAGTTGGCTAACTATTAGGAATAGTAAATAGTAGAAGAGCATGTATGCCACAGAATTTCTTGCTATTCACTACCTTTACAAACAGGCAATATTAAACTTCACTGCACATTGTCCACAATGGAATTTGTCATTTTCAGAAGAGGCTCTACCTTGTCAATCTCTGTAAGTTGCAGTGCTGCCAGTGCCATCTTTCTGCTGCAAGTAATAGTAATGTCTTATCTTAGTCCAGCATCTGACATCCTTCTTGTGCTTGTACCATTTTTCAGTGAATTTAACATGCTTGCAGTTCGCAGTGCTTTTATTTCCAGTATGTTGTATGTTTCTTCTAAGAGAGTTTCTACTACTTCTGAGAGCTCTCAAGGGATTCCTCAAGTGTAAAATATGAGATGCGCAATTTAACAAGGATGATAATATACATGTCAATTAAAAATAACTAAGTTAACGCAAAACTGTAGCTGGAGTACTGTATTAGTAAGGAAGGCAATAGGAAATAAAGACTTTAGCCTAGAAACATACTAGATATTTGCTGCCCAACTCCCATCCATTTTAACATAATTAAATAACTTGACAGCTATTTTAAATGTTTGTATCTTAATTTAAAAAATAAGCTTTTAAAGATTGCCAGAAATGCTACAATGCTTCTGAGAATCAGGATACCACTGTGGATGTTTGAATAAAATCATAGCTTCAGGCACTCTATTTTGCATGAAATAATGACTTAAATGGGGGGGGGGGGAAGTAAAGTTTAAAACTACATTGCCTTTTGATGGACCTATACAGAGAAAATTTAGTTTTGGATTGTATTCTGCTAGTTTTTGGTCTATATGCACCTCTGTGCAGAACTACTTTTGTGGGAGATGTTCAGATGCTGATGCATAAGCAGCTTGTCTTCAAATTAGTCTTCCCAGTTGAGTCAGCAAGCTTGGAAACTCTTAACAATACAAGCTACTTGCTTGATGAAATTCCTAAGTTTTGCCAGGTATCTGTTGAGTTTGTAAGGTCCCTGGATTGAAACCACTGAATGATTTCACATAGGCTACCAACAGATGGTAACAACATTTGGTCTCTATCGACCTGCGTAGTATTTGAGCTAATGTCCTAGTTTCTACATCCTGTTACAAATCCCTTCAATGAAACGGCCCCTTAACTGTTTTCTTCTTGTTTGTTGGAACAACTAATAAGCCATAAGAAGCAATTCAGTGCATGCGCAGTCCTTTTATTTTAATGGAATTTAATGTAACAGTGGTGAAATTGAGGTATAGGGCCTTGACATTTCCCAGTGTAAGGAGTGTGGGGACCAGAACAATCCTATTGTCTTCAAGAGTACTTGAGTTTACTAATTTCATTCTGATAATGCCTTTACATTCTATTTGTCTGGAAATATTTTTAATCTCTTTGCCTTCTATTACATGTTTCCTGACAACACAATTTCCAGTTCTGAGACACTCTTCAAGAAATGTATCTTTGACTATAAGTTGACAAGGTTGTAGGAGGAATAAAACCTTGCCTTATTTATAGACATTTTACTTTTAATTTCAATCTTACTTTTTGGCAATCTTTCAGAAGCAGACAGTTTGTATCCTTGTTACCTTTAATACAGTTATAATGGATTTAAATGTTTCACGTTGACTGCAGTATGACATTTAAAGCAGGCTTTGATTTCAGAAATATATAATTTTCTAACCATCTACATTACATAAAGGTGCAAGGCAATAATGGGGAATTACTTGGCTTACATTTCATACAGAAATGTTCTAAATTCATTTTGAACAGCCATCTATAGTGGAAAAGTGATAGGTAATAGGCAGCCAGCAAAATTTTTAAGCTGAGAGATTCCGGAACAGAACAATAGTTTTCTTTTATCGGTCTGAGTCAGATTTGTGTTAAAAAGACTCTACCCTTTCATAAAATAAATAGTCATTTCTGTATAAATGAACATGCTAATGAGATCAACAAACCCCAGAACTTTTTACTGTGGGCATTTCAAATATAATAAAAATAATTTTACAGAATCAGTGCCTAAATACTATTAAGTCTATTGGCATTTAGTAAATCAACTCATGTTTTGTTAATAAGTCAGATGAAGAGATACTATAATTTCTGCATTCCCTTAGGAGTCCTTTCATCTAGGTCTTGCTTAGCTAAGGTCCTTCTCAAAATTATATTCATTTTAAACACAATTGAAAGCTCTTAGATTGATGTGCCTACTCAAATGGAGTAGTACTTTACTCCAGTTAAGTGATCTAATCTAAATCAATGGGGTCATTTGAGATGTAAGATGCTACTTGATTTGAGTGAAGATATAGAATTGCTCCAGTTGGAAAATCTTTTAAATTCTTTGAAAATTTTATTTTAACCATCCATTTCATTTATGATGGTAAGAATGCTACTAACATGTCATACAGATGCTAAGCGGTATCAAGAGTTTTCTTTATAGGCAGACAGACCCATTGAGCCATCATTACTCACAAGTTTTAGCTTTTTGTCCCTTAGTGACCCTATTGAAATCAGTAGAGCTAGATGTCCTCATTTTAGATTAATATGATATTTTTTGGCTTGAAATTTGAACATTTTCTAACAAAAGCAGCAAAAATAATGAATCCTGATTTTTTTTATGGAATGGTGACGTGTTTCCCACAATGTTACCCTCTCTTACTGCAAGATTCTAATAGCTTCTGCTCCTCTTTCCTCCTAAATCTCTTGATGACATTTCAAATGTGTGGCACTGTTGTCTGAGTAGCACAGCACTCTAAGTGTATTGACCAGCCCACCAATATACAACTAGCAAGTACCCTAGAGTCTATTGCCAAGCAAAAAATACAGTGGTTGAGCTCTACAGGTTTATCTTTTACACAGTCATTGATTTTCATTGACCTGCTAAGAGTAAATTTTGCTTGAAATTTCTGCCTACTCCTATGTCAAATTTGGCTGAACATGAGTATGGGATTGAAAAGTTATTGGAGGATGAGCAAGGACAATGGATAGGTTGTGTGACTTCATAGTTATCCTCCTCAGAGAAGCCTCCTAAAAATAAGACTTAACATTTCAAACGAGGGAATTAAAATTACAAGAGCAATTGGGACTGTAATGGAGTATTTTTCCCCCACTTTATTACAGCATGCAACATAAAATAGGTACGATGACATATAGAGCACAAAGACAGCATCAAGGAGGGTTTGCATTTGTATAGCACCTTTAACATTTAAAGGTTCTTAAATAAATTCAGCAATCTCCCCACATGGAAAAAGCAATTCTCTCTTGCATTACTGGGAGAGATACGATGTGACCTGGTTCATGGAGAAGCAGTCCAATGAGTTCTCAGCAAATGCAGATAATTAACTGGAATGAAACTGTGATTCAGTCCAAGTGGCTGGTAGAGTTGCACATTTGTCAGTTGAGCTGGTGACCAGTGCAAGTTTGAGCACTTCTTTTAGTCAATAGCCTGTTATCAGAAAGTCAAATTATGGGAAGACCCTAGGGATCATTTTAGATAGGTGAGAATGCTCTTGAGTCACCTGCAGAGCATTTACCAGGTCACAGTACTGTCCAAATACCACTGTCATAGACTGGAGGAAAGGAGAAGTGTCCTGGTTTGAGTTAGAACAGAACTAACTCTGTTCAGTGATTTTAATTTTCTTAGTCTCTTCTAACTGACTGCACTGTCTGAAGTTAACAGCAAATTTTTGCAGGCAGTGTCTGCTTCTGGCAGTGATAACGCTCCATGTTTAGAGTTACTACCAAAGGTAGTGCTTATACTTGGCTTCTGTGCAGACCAAGGTCACTGCTAGATCTTGTGTACAAGATTTTATGGAGGGAAGAGGGGAGTAAGAAAGAGGCTACACCTGCGGGGAGGAGCGGACAGAACAGGTGATCTTAAACTGATCAACAAGGGCTTCCATCCCATATACGTCATATACAGTCTAAAGCTCAGGGATCACAAAGATCAAGCTTGTTTCCTTCAATGACCAGCATCCAAGGAGGACACTGTCTGTTCTGCCTTTGCTCCTGATCCATGTGTTCCTGGATCCAGTTTCCATCTGCTGCTAAGACCAGTCTGGGACTTCCCTAGTGCTGACATACAGCACCAGTGCAGTCAGTAATGTAACTGCCAACAAGGGGTTGGATTTGATATTGGATTTGATATTGGGTTTGCATACATTTATATATATTTCATTTTAATGTTGCTATTTTCATTAAAGATGTTTTCATTTTCTTTTGTACTCGTAAATCTCTCTTCCTTATTCCCATTCTCTTCCTCTTTGGGAATGGAGGGGGGTTAATAGAGAACATATGCCACTCATCTAGTGGCTGGCCCAGCCCTAACCCATGAGAAGAAGTAAGAAAGGAGTGGTTTTATGGTTTTCCTGTTTTTCCTGCACTTTGTGGTTGTTTTTTCGTTGTTGTTTGTTTGTTTTTTTGTTTGTGGTTTTGTTGTTGTTGTTTGGGTTTTTTGTTTGTTTGTTTTGTTTGTTTCTTTGTGTGCATGCTCCTCTGTGCATGTGGAGGGAAAGCATGGTACTAAAATGATTAAGCTTACCTATAGCAACTCTCATGGTCCGATGAAAGTCTTTGCTTCTGTGTTACTGCTTTGAATCTGCAATAAATGTCATTATAAAGGCCAGGATGCTCAGCTTCACTTGAAACTGTGTTGTTAGCTCTTGGGGATAGCTGAATATAATAAACCATGCAAAGCACTGTTTTATAGATATCTGTGAAAACTTGGATGTAGGGTGATGAAAAGCCTTGTGGGCTGTAATAAAGGAAATCAGTGTCTCCATGGTTTGGGAAGAGAAGTTCTGTAATACAATGCAAAGTTCTCTTTGAATTGATAGTAGCTACATAGTGTGTTTTCTGTTTCTCAAAGAATGTAGGAGGCTATGTTTGATACTGGCAATGACTGGTTAGTAGATAAATTGGAACAGGCAGCAGCAATGAGGTCAAGGCTCTTCTCTTTCAACATCAATGCTCTTAAAGGTCTTTTCCAACCTAAACAATTCTATGATTCTTTGATCATTTATATACTGGGGATACTGCTTTGTTGCCTAATTTTAATGAATTGCTTCAGCTGATGATTGAGCTGGTTGAGGCCATATTCATTTAATTTTTGTCTTGATGAAATCAGCTTCTTGAACATAACTTTTAATACATGTCCTGTGCTATGAAATAGGGTCCAGTTCTAGATTACCATCATCACAGTATTAACCTATGCAGAAAGTGCAGATGCCTCAGTAGTATCATAGATAGTGCTGGAAGTTTGGAGGTTTAGCTAGGTGGAGCCACTGTAAATGTGATGTGGCTTCAGTCTCTCTTACAGAAAAAGAATGGAATTTTAGACCTTAGCTGCAGCACAGTGAAGAACATAGTGAAGTGGGTGGTGCAGAAGGCTGACAGTAGGCAGACAGACATTTTCTGTTCTCTTTTTTCAGCAGCATCTTTACCTGAGGTGGCAAGATGATATCATTAATGAAGATATTAGTAACAAAACTCAGAAATGGTCTTTGTGCTGATTTGGGCAGCAAGTCGTCTTGTGGTTACTCTGATAGAATGGAAGATCCATGAATGAAGTAATGAAATTAATAAGGAATTATGCTGTGGAGTTTGTGATGTTAGAGTTGACAAATGTACTGTCATGCTAAGACTCCTAAGTGACAGTCATAGTTCAAGCATGCTGTCAGATTGGTTTAAGGACCTAATTTTAAATTGTTTTGAGTGGCAATCAATTTCGAGGAAAACTGTGACCCTTTAAGGTTTACCAAGCTGAGCGTAGTCAGAGGAACATCATAAATACGGTCCTAGACCCTGTTATACATGATTCTGAGAGGAACATGACCAGAAAATGAGACATGTATCCATTCTTACCCTTGTGGCTCAAGCTTTTTAAAGAGCTACAGGCAATGATCCATTTGAAAATCTTCCCCTTTGTCATTCAATACACTTCTTCTGATGTTAAATAGGCTCTAATTAGAGAAGTGCTGTCACTGCAACAAAGCAGTTACAGTCCATATTCAGGTTCCTGACCAGATTAATGGGGGAGAGTGTACCAGGATGCCTTTGGGAAGTCTTCAATTGACTCTGATCTGTAGTTTGAAATACTTCTTCCAGCAGTTCTTTCCATCTTCTTCCCATGGTTAAGCCTAATGACCATTCCCTCCTCACCTCAACCTTGTGGCATATATTCTCTGTTCTTTCTAAATAATAACACATCACAGTAAGAAGAAACACATGGAAGAGTTTTTTAATGCACCAAACTTATTAATTTGAAACACCCCCCTGTCTCCCCCAGGTGTATTGTGTTTCAGACTTGAAGCATTTCTTTCTTAACTTAGAAAATATGTACAGATGTATGTATGGAAATTTTGTGTACTTTTTTGTGTCTTCAGCTTTGGCAGGATGAAAACACATAGATGAAAATGTAAAAAGAAGTCTTAATGAAGATTTATGTGCTCCCCTGCACATAGCAAGTGTGATTAATGCCTCCATATAGATGTTTGGGCAAATGTGTGTGTGCATATATATATTCATATTGTAAATTCTTCACTCTTGGTAATTAATAGTAGCCTGCACAAAGAGTCTCACTGGATTCAGCAGGTTTATCAATGCAAGTAATTGCTTACCAGTGGGAATAAGAGGGTTCACATTCTATCCGAGACTGAGTAAAGTACTGATAATATACAGAAGGAAGAAAATTACATTACTGGGTAATTTCTCATTATAATCAGCAATGCTTACCCTTCATATTTTTTTATAATAGTTAAAAATTGCTTTACTGTTAATGGAAGGGCAGATAATAGTTTTCATTAGTGAAGTTTACAGGCTTCCGTCTAGATTTTCAGCTACAGTGTGATGGAATCATAGTTCATTGGGGTCCAGAGCGCAGTCAAACCATTTCTTTCACTTAATCAGCATCTGAAACCTGATGTGAATGTTGAAAATAAACATTAAGCTACTAACATTATATGGGAAAAATAGAATTATGTACATTACCCTTCAGTGCAATATTCCTTAAACACAAAATTGGAATGAACATGAGGAAGGTAGGAAGCTGTTGATTTGTTGTTGATTTGAGCAAACTGTTAAACTACATCAGATGTGACTTCAGAGCAATAAATATTGAAAAGATTTCCAGTCATACAGAGTAATAGATACAGTAAATGGGTACTAAACAAAATATTTATCTGCTTAATACTGTATAGGTAAGCAGATGTCCTTGAGTTGCTGCCAGGCTCTGCTGAAATGAATGTACTATTTCATAAAGATGAATTTTGCAAACAAGTAGGACTAGAGAGACCTAGGCCATTAAAAAACATTACTGTATCTTGACCACTGGCAATTTGTTACAATAGGAACCATGCTTTCACGGGTAAGAATTTCAAAGAGCTGTATGGACATTTTTCCTAAACATTGTGTAAATGCATGGATGCATAAAGAATTATGCAGTAAATCCTGCAGCTGAGAGATACAACTGGCATGTTACAAACTTGCCCACTTACAAGTACTGTGCTGATGGCATTGCTATTCTTAACATTCTGATTCTGCTGCTTTCAATTCTCCTGAGATGATAAACCCCAAACAACACAGCGCCATAAGCTAAAAGAGAGAAGGAAGATGGCTGGGTTTTAGTGACAGTGTTCTGAAAGAACAGCAGAGACATTATAAGGTTTGTCAGGAAGCGTAAAAGACTTTATGGAGCAAGTGAATTAGGCTTTCCTATGTTGTTTCTTAGCATGTCCAAAATTGATAGTAAGCAGGGTGGTTTCAAACAACTGCTCTGTTTCTAGCTTTTAATAGTTAATGGAAGGTCAGACTATAAACTGAGATCAATCCCAGAGTAATAAATTTTACATTATTGTATTTGTCTTTCTTGAAATATAAACACTGGAGGATCTCTTCTCAAATGGCTTCCGACCCATTTTTTTTTCATAATTAATACAGGAAATTCAAAGAATGTGACTCCTTGTATAGCTTATACAGCGGCAGATCTGTATTTGTCACCATGGATTAATTAGCCTGTAACCAGACACACAGTTAGTTTGAAGAGCTTCAGAATGAACAGTTATAAAGAAGGGAAAGCTTTGGCACAAAAAAAACATAAGCCACATGTTAGCATGGATAAAAGATGAGGTTTTTAACTTTGATGTTGATTCTGTGTAGTTTAAGATTTACAGCTTGATTTATCCAGCCCTACTGACATTGACCTTGGTTTCACTGTGGCAGCAGTGAGGAAAGAATTGCTCTTCATTGGTTTATCTGAAGGGTATTATTTAGTAAAAAACTGCTACAAAGATTCACTCCAAATAAGAACAACAAAGTCTCTTATTGTTCAGATCTGGAGAGTTACTTCTGGGTCATTGTATTCAGTATGACTCCACCATCACTTGGCACTCTGTCTTCTATATTGGGTAAACACATCTGTTAGAACCAAGAAAAGGAGAATTCTGCACTCCCACGTAAATTTTATCTGCTATTCTAACAGTTTTATCTGTGGAATTGAGGTGTGATCAGCTGCTTTTTCTTATCCTTCTCAGTTTTGTTACTTATAAGAACCTCATTCATGACCTGACACAATATTTTATGAAGAAAGCAGAAAGGTTGTCACTGTTTTTAATGAGATTTAGATCAATCCTTCAGTTTTCCATCAACACAGAATAAATCCTTTCACTACAGACACAAATGTGACATATACTGTACAAAGGTCCAAACCCTGTCACTCAGTTGACTCAAGATGTGAAGTCAACACTAGCAGCAAAGAGGAAAACTTGAAGACCATCAAGAGTCTTATTAACCATCGCATGTACCTTTGTTTTGGGATGTACTAGAGCTGGAGATTCAATCATCATTACTGAACATATTATTGTGCATTTCAGAGCACTGCATATGAGGAAGGCAAAGATGGGAGAGCAGGAGTCTAGGTTTTTGTCATACACATTCCTAAAATAGACACTATTTGCCCATGTCTATTACCAAACTTTTTTAAGGTACAGTCCCTGTCTTTACTACTCTTATACAACTTTTTACAATGACATAAACCCTGTTTTCACTTTGAGTATAAGTGGAACCCTAGATATCAGATTTGTTACTGAGTATGTAATGGCTAAAGAGAGATGACAGGTTTTCCTAAAACACATGCAGGTTGGTATTTTGCCATCAAGAGGAGAGAGAAGAGATCTATTTGAAGCACAGTGCAACCCTTCAAATGAGTTGCTATAAAATGAGTTTTACAGTTTTTTAAGTGCTATGCACAGGGCATAAGATATTACAAATTGATGGCACTGGAAAAAACTAATGAGTAGTCATATAATTCCATATTTATGTAAAGTTACTGCATTTTTGGTTAATCTTTAAAGAAAATAAGAAAATGACATTTATGTTGTTATACAGATGAATTAAGGACAGGTGAATTAAGTAGTGAGAGTATTGGGTGGAATTAACTGAACTACATTTAATAAAATTGATAGTAACTACACAGTGAGCCTGTCTGTAAATATAGACATCCATATTTACAATGCACTGACATATCTCCCTTTGACCTATGTTCATAGAAAAGAAGTGGCCAGCTTGTAGTGACATTACAAATGAAAGATCAAATGCATGCACAATTTACCTGCTCTATACTGTTGTTAGGATAGAAATTTTAAATGGAAAATGTCTGGATGTGCTGCTGTTTTAGTTCAGAGGAAATATGCTGGTGCTAAATTTAAACACCTGAGCGCTAAGTGGTTTTAGATTACAACACTTGTTTAAAACAGATTATAGATTTTGTAAGTGCACACTGGATGTAATGTGTAAAAAATTCCACTCTTATACATTGAGCATTATGCAAATAAGCCATTGCTTACTTAGATGGTAGACTGATATATTTTTGTCCTGACATGACAATTAAAGTATGTTTCCATTTGTTATCCCCATCTGTCACAAGCTGATAAACTTCAGATCTGTCCGTAAAAGTCCTATCTGAATGTATTTGTTCGTGTCTTGCTTCGCTGGGCATGATGAAGTATCATATAATGTGTATCTTTTTCATTGTGTAAATAAGTAGCTGCCTTTTTTTGTCAGTCATGAGATAACGGGAATTACTTGGTTTCTTCTCCACATAGGCCCAGTTTGGGAAAGCACTTGATTCAACTCATCCTTGTTCCACACATCACAGAAACATATTTTTCAAGCATATGCTTAAAAACTCTCTTGAATAGATAGGCATTTCAGAATCAGATCTATGGTATTTTAAGTCACTGCATATGCAATTATATTTTGTGTTGATTGCACTGTATAAAAAGCACTAATATTTCGCTTCAAAATTTCCAGAGTTAAAGACCCTTTCACGCTGAAATAAGGTCTTGTTTGTTTCTATGAATCCATTTGCTATATGAGAACATCTTGATTTTTTGTAGACCATATGATTAATGTGTGGGTTTCCATCAGTGCAAGTGAGTTAATTATCTTTATTTCTGTTTTACAGCGGGAACAACATATATCTTTAGCAAAGGAGGTGGACAAATCACTTACACGTGGCCTCCTAATGATCGGCCAAGCACTCGTGCAGACAGACTGGCAATAGGCTTTAGTACTGTTCAAAAAGAAGCGGTGTTGGTACGAGTGGACAGTTCTACTGGGCTTGGAGATTATTTAGAGCTGCACATCGTAAGTATTATTAACAAGTGCATGATATTTCTTCCTGTCTTGATTCTTATTATATTTGTGCGGGGTTAATTTATTTTATTTTAATGTAAATATAGCATTTGTTAATGAACCATTTAGGGTCAATATTGAACTCAGTGATAATGGCTTATAGTATGCAATACTGTACAGTGTCTCAGACAGTCTCAAAATGCCTTTTACTTTATATAGTGCTACTTCATATATCTTTTCAAATAAAAATCATACTGTGATACTTGTACAGATACAGTAGTTTGCTGCAGTCTAATTACACAGAACAGTATTTAGCAATGTCAGAGGAAGGTACATTAATCCTAGAGGATTTCATTTGGAATCTACTGGGGGAACTACAATGTATCACAATTGACTGTGCTTATTGTTAATACTAGAATTTATTCTAGTTCCTCTGTGATGATAAATTTTAAGCAGAAAGCAAGATTGTCAAGTGAGGAAGTTTAAAAAAGTAATTTCAGCTGCCTTAAAGCAAATAACTAGCAATCAAATTTGAAAGCATCTGGATTTTTATGGCAACATAAATTAGTGATCAGTTGAGATAAGCATAACTAGGGCAGTATAAAATTTTGTTGTTTCTATTAGTCTCAACTTTGTTAAAGTATTAGATTTTGATTTAAGTATTTCTCTAATTTCAGGAACAGAAGAGTTCCTTTTCAATTAAATTACTTATTGATCTATAACCAGTTACACTTTTACCCTCAGAAAACATTCAGCAATGATAATTTTTGAAATTAAAGGGAATTACAGTATTCAATCTTCCCAGGCTTCTTATTTCTGTAAAGGCATTCTTACGTTGTGGACCAAGGTGAATCTTTTTTCTTTTTTCATTTTTATTTACTGGCTTGAGCACATAAAGAGGGTCTTAAATAAAATTCAGAGGTTATCTGTACCCTTCTCTTGCATTGAAACACCCAGACAAAACTGCTGGCTGGTATTGTACAAACTTAATTTAAAAATGTGAACAAAACAACTTCTCCCAGGTTCCAGAAAAAAATGAGAGCCTACGCTTTTCAAGGCAAGTATTGTGTTGCTGTAGAGAATTAAAAAATTTGCTTTCTAGAGCCTCATCTAACATCAGATGCCTAGTTATCATTTGCATGTTTCTTCTTGGTCTGAGACCAGATCCACCCACTGTGGTCAACAGTGTTGCTTTCTTCTTACCGTGTTTTCTTTTTCATTAGCATATTAAGGAATGTTTTACTTGAAGGTTTACTATACCTGCTCTATCAAAACCATAATATTCCTTAATCTTATGACTAGCCTTGATTTTTACAGTTTAAAACAAACACTAGGTCCATTAATTACTGCCTTTTTGTAAGTTTGTTTTGGTTGGTTTGTTTCTTTTTGGTTTGTTTTGTTTTTACAAATAACTTTCTTATGCTGTAGCAACAGGTGGTAAAAATAAAAGAATATTGAGAATTTCCTCTGGTCAGAAATACTATCAGCTTCATAGAGATGGGGAAAATAATAAATTATACTTCATTGATCTTTTGAAATTTCTGTGAAGCAGCAAAATACCTTTTATCATCGTGATCTGTGAGGTGATCCTGGCCTCCTCCTGTTGCCTTTGCAAGAGACTTCAGGAACCACCCTGAAGCCTGCTCTGCTTCAGAGCAAAATCTGTGATAACTGTGCAGAAATTTCCGTGGAACTAGGTTTGACCTTTTCAGAGCTGCTTCAGTGTAGGCTTTCTCTTGAGTGGAGACACTAAGAGATTGATCTGAAATCCTAAGACACATGACAAGCATTTTTTTAAGGGTCATCACTGTTAGATAAAGCCTGGAAAACTGCTGGGATATAATTTCCCAGAATCTATTTCAAATAAAAATAGTATTCAAAAGAAAGTTGAAAGGCAGTATTTTCAAAAGCACTCATGGTACCAAAGAACATATACCTTATTAAAGTCAGTGAAACTGTAGGCACTTCTGACAGTTATACCTGAGGTCTGTTTTACCTCAGCAAGGTGTTGTGAAACATCTTGGTTATAAACGGTTATAAAAATGAAGAAGAACATGGAAATGGAGAGGCCTATGTGTATGTTATATTTGAAAAATAGTTTATTGGATTAAAGTTTTTCAATATTGGGAGCTACTGAATCAAAATAGCTGTAATAAAAATAGTAGGATGGGTTGAGTCATTCAAAACTTCCTTCTTGCACTGATGGCGAGATGTCACTAAGAATGTCTGATCTACTAAATAACTAGAAACATGGAAATGCTGTGAATAGTGGAAGGGGGAAAAACTGGAAGGAGGGAAGACACTAATTCTGCATATTCTTTTGCATGTACCCACTTACCTGTTTGTATAATGAATATGCATGAGCAATAAATGCCTGTGTACATTGAAATGCACCATGCATGGATAACTGTGTTATAACAACTATAGCATTATAACAAGGATATAGTTGTGATTTAATTATGCTGGGATTCAGTTTTACAGTATGAGAGAAACTGGTTCATTTGTAACTGAGCTTTCATTTTATCCAGGAAGTCATTAATCACTCAGATCCTCCCCAGTGACAAAATTTGGGACAGATACATGAGGACAGGTTTCAAGTGTATTTTCAGCAGAATGGTGGCAAAGAAAGTGTGGAATTACTGCTTTGATTTTAAAAAATTTAGATCATAGACCTCACTAGAGTGTTGGGGAGCGTGCTTGTTTGGGATGTTTCAGAAGAAAGCTATGAGGTAGTTTGCTCTTAACCTTCATTCTAGAAATGGAAGAGGAAATCATGAATTTGATTATGGTACTTCAGTTTGTGCTTGCCCTCTTTATTACTCTGTTTACTTAAAGGCGATGTAAACCTAATAATGAAATCAAACTCATAACAAATTCTGATTTGGAAAATTGCTACTTGATCATCTGAATCACACCTTTAGTGTTAGGTTAGGAACACATTTATTTAAAGTAATCATTTAACCTCCCCAAATAACCATTGTTAATATGAGAAACATAAAAAAAAAAAAGAAAAAAGTGTAATCTGCATTGCTACCAGATGCTTAACAGTTCCAGTGCAAGTATTCTAAATTCCAAAATAGGTGGTTTTAAAATTCCACCTGTACTGTAGCAGCCTAGGCATAAAGGACTGTGTGTATGATACATAGGCATCCCTGTGCTTCAAGAAAGCGATGTTAATGTGATTTAGTCATCCGGAGATACAGCAATTAGTTTTCATAGCAATCACTTGACTTCTGTTATAGAAGTAGTCTCCTGTGCAGTTTCTGCTGGGAGATCTAGTTCAAGAAGAAATAGATATCATGCCTAAAAGTCTACTGCTATTTCATTCTCCTGTTGACAGATAAAAGGACAGATAGCTCTAAGAATTACTAAAATCCTTCTTTTTTACCCCTTTTCTTGGCATGGTCCTCATCCATCTCCATGCCAAACAGAAAAACATGGGAACTTATTCATGCAGTATTCAATTAATCACCATGTGCACTTCTGTGCTTGGCTTTTTCATTGACTTCTAAAGCCCTTGGGTAATTCTGTCAGTGATTTCTGTTCCTATCTCTGCTCTTGTCTTCCCACCCTCATCTCCAAAGTCATTAGACAGAAAAGTATATGTGTTTGTATATATATGTATATATGTAATCGTCTTCTACAGGCACTGTGCTGTTGCTGCCTGGAATTTTCATCTTTTCAATGTTGAGGTGCAAAGTGAAGTTAGACAAAGATACTGCCTTGAAGAGCTAAGAAATGCTGTTAAATTGCTCTTTCTGGCAATGCTAGTAGCATATGAAACTGACCTTCTGCTGCATGGCACAAGTAGTATTTGCTCTACTAATAAAGACAAGGTGGGTAGACTTCCATAAATAGACTTCAACCAGTTTTAAAAATTGTTTTAAGTATAAATTACGCCATGTTTTCATCCTTCATTGTTGAAAGGAAAGACTTTATAACAAAATGAACATTTTGTATGCCTGATGGAAGGAGTCAGCAGTTTGTGTCTCCCTTTGTTTGCGTCAGTTGTTTTAAAATCAAAGTATTCTGTGAGAAGAAAAACAGTGAGCTGTCTTTATGGTTACAGCTGATTTTGAAATGAAGAACACAAAGTTTGTGAGGGAGATGAGGCCAGCAAAGCTTTTCAGATCTTACAGTTTTGTTGTTCCATAAATGACACCTAGTCTACAGGACACTGGCTACTTAAGCTACACTGGCCTAACTTCTGTTATCTCAAGCAGGGTTAGGAATTACTAATTAAGCTACGTTACAAATATGGATCTGCTGAAGTAAGTGAGGTGGTGATGATCGTTCTGATAACAAACATCCTAAGGTTTAAAGTAAGGGATAAGGCAGACATTATAGGGAAAATATAAACAGATAAGTTTAATACCATTATGAGAAAGCATGGAAAACTATTTTAAAAGATGTGGTAACATGTTACCTGAAAAAGTATGGTATGATTAAGGACAGATAATATTAATATATATGCAAGGTATAATGCAATTAACCTGAAATATTCTGAAGATGAAGCATTACCGGCATGAGTGGTTCATCAGTATTGCACTTAAATTTTCACAATGTATTTTTGAAGCCTTTGGAGTTACAATTAATGACAGAGGTGAACAGTCATAAGAGAGGAAGTATTGTACATATTACAGAAGATTGGGTTTTGGATCATGATTAAATTCAGTTTGTGCTCTTTGTCCCAACTATTTATATACTTGTCTATTAAAATATATACCATGAGAAAGGAATTAATTCTTTGAAACTTTTTCCATTAGGAAGATGTAGATAAAAATTAAGTGAAAGCTTTTGTGAGTTATCACCAGCTTCAGTTCAAAAATTCTCTTGGTTTAAAGAGAAGTTTATGCTTCCCCGTTTTCTGAGCTATTAATTTAGTTTTGGTATATAATATATTTCAATTTTTATAAACTAGAGAAATATTTAATATCACCAAATGAAATGCTGACTTTTGTGTAATATATACATATATCAAGGGTTTTGATTTTTAGCTTTGTTGATAGAAAATTCTGCAGAAGTCCTCTCTCAACAATTTTCCTATATATTTTTTTGGAACTTTTGACAAGATTAAAAGTTATACATACACAGTATTTTTCTGCACCAGGCTTGTAATAGCAGGCTATATTGTATTCAATTGTACATATATACGTAATATATGGGTAATTTTAATTTATACGGGTATAATGACCTTCCTTCAAGTAAAAAGAAATAGTGAGGATTGGACTTCTATGTTTAAGGGTACCAAAGAAAAAAACTTAACAGTCTTAAAATAAATGAATTTGTTATTCTCTTTTGAATACTTCACATGTCTTGGACTGAATGCCTAATGGAAAGTCAATTGATAGATACTTATTGACTTAGTTGTACTTAGATCAATACCTAGAGAATTGGATATACTTTCAGTGAGATTGATGGTAAAAATACTTTTGATTTTAGTGGGTTTTATTTGAGCTAATTAATTTTCCCAGGAAGTGTTTAATAATCTTAAAAAAATATTCCCAGAATAACATTTCTTCTAATAATCATCTTTTAAATACGGAGTTCCATATTATTATATGCATATGTGCAATGCAAAGATTTGATAAGGCCAGTGATGGCTTATATATGCATTAAACAGTAATGAATTTAATATTGAACTATTCACATCCAGGAAGGGCTAAAAAAAACCCCAAAAACCAAAAAGCAGAACTAGGTTTCAGACATCTTTTAGAAGTGCTGAGAATGCACATCAGTGGCTGAAGTCAATGGAAGCTGAATACAGTCAGCACTTTTGAAAATCAGGCCATCATCATATTATCTAAGTGGGTGTCAAGGACCACTGTGGGGGCCTGGGAAGACTTTGGATCATTATGTTTATCAGAGTTGTGATATTTAATATGCTGCTATCTTGAAGCAAAAGAAAATTAATGTTGATGCTATATATGCAGAATTCTGCTAATATTTGATCTATCATTGTTATGCTTATATACTTTATATTTATTTGTGGGGGTTTTTTTCATTAATCTACGTGTATGGAAAATGCTACTGGAAGTTAAACTGTTGTGGGCAATGATTGTTCTTCTCTTTGGGGAACAAAAAACTCAGCAACCAGACTATGTGTTAATCTTTAAACTGAAGCAAAATGATTATGAAAAAAGGATTTTCAGACTTGCTTATGGGTTGAATAACAAAAAGCTGTGCAATCAAAAAAGATTAATTTATGGAACTAGACAGACAGGTGAGAATGTCATTCAATGTACGCAAACATTAAGTTAATCAGAATGGGAGCAATGAATTAATCTAGGGACTTTGTGCTAAATGCAGTAATCGCTTACCTCACTGATCAGGTTAAAGATCTAAGTTTGAAGGAAAGAAAAAAAAATAAATCACTGAAATGGTCAAGCCATACCTTGAAAACATGCAATGAAGTTATTCTTTTGTATTATCAGAGACATAGATTTAAAAAAAAAAAAAAAAAAAATTAATAATTCTGAAAAGGGATTTTATGGTATAAGCTGCTTGTTATTGTCTCAAATACTCTGCAGTCCTTTGTTGCACACTGAGCAACAGTGGTCTGTTGCTGCCATAAACAGGCCAAACTGCTAAGGGAAAGTTATGGAAATGCAGTAATTCTGGCACAGAACAGACTTATACCTTATTATATGAAAAATATGAATGGAATTTGGACAGTTGATAAATGGTTTAGTTGTGACTGCCATCATGGAGTGCTGGAAGGAGAAATCCTGGTGTTGGTGTGGAAGGTCCAATCTCCCAGCTGTGATTTTTCTGGTTCCTCAGCCTAGAAGTGTGGTTAAGGGAAGCAACTCATTTTATCATCTTCCAATGTCTTGGGATAAATCAAAGTTCTCACTTGTTCCTCTACCCAGCTTATAACTCCTTTACGAATCCTGCTCTTTTCATGCTTTTGAGAGGATAAAATCTTCATTATGAAAAAGCATGTTGTATGATGAGGTCACCACTGACCAGCCCCTTGGTGGGAGAAAATTTCACAACCAGTGTGACCTAAGTTCTCAGCTAAAATACCTTGTGTCGGTTACAAAATCCTCCAGCCCTCAACACTGATGATTCTCCTGAGGTACTTTCTTCTAGCAAAGATGTGGAATGTGGATGAGAGTGAGTAGACATTTAAAACACCTCTGGTTTCACCACATGTATTTGAATCATCTGATAGCAATATGAAAATAACTGCATGTGGCCATTGCATGGTATGAAATGATCTTTCAGACCAGATTATGGACTCTAAGAACCTTTTGGATCATGAATATCTGATCATGATCAAGATTACACTGTAAATTGAATCCCTCTGTTAGCTTAACTGCATAAGACTCAAAACTTTATAAAATTTGATGGCAAGTCAAAGGAAGACTTTACTGTTGCAAGATGTACACATATGGGAATATTGACCTAGCAAAAATTGCTAAAAAGATTAAGAATAGTGGGGATGTGTGATGAGTCATGTTATTTATAATAATAACAACGTTATTTGTTTAACAAAGTTATTTGTATATGGAGTTTAAGAACAGAAGTGGACTGACTTGGAGAGGCAAGCAAAAGAGCAAGCATATTTAATTAACATAAACTTGAAGAGGCTCATGACTCCTTCATAAAGTAGCTCTTATTTTTTACATTGTTATTTTTAAATCTCTGAGGTACTGTACAGCTTATGTCCTGTCTTATTCTCAAGGATCTTTCTTTTTCTTCCATTTTCCTTGTTCCCTAAGTTGTTTCTTTGTTGTGTCCTCAGACACAATGTGCTGTGCATACCCTGCAATCACAGTGAGTCCCAGTGAAAGCAGGAGGCAACCTCGAGGCATTTCAGTGATTACATCCCTTTTCTTTCCCTGCAGAATGAGGCATACCCTATAACTAAAGGAACAGAGGAGTCACTTCCAGGTGGTGTCTATATGGTGTGCTCACATGGAAGACTTTTTTGATGAGGACTACTCATTAGTTCTGTTTAATTAAAGAACAAAAGCAGCAAGAACAAAGCAAATAAGCATGTGGCCAGAATTTGGAGACACATCCTACTGTGGCTAGGTTTTTAACATATAAATACCAATTTATGGCTTCAGAAAGGAGGACAGAAAAATTAGTTTATAATGCACAGATAAATAAACAGCTCATCTTTCCTCTGTAGCAACATCTTTCCCAGTTAGTGCTATATTCTCCTATTGATGTTTTAGATCCATCCCAGTCTAATCAGGTCCTTGTAATGCAAAATTCCCTGCACTGGTTACTAGCCAACATCCTTGCATATGAAGGTTACAGATATTAATAACTTGGCACCAACTCTTCCAGAACATTGGCATGTATAAAAAGAACTGATGAAAAATTTAGTAGAAGTTTTAGCAACCTTATTAATATCTAAAGAATACTTGACTATTTTCAGTAGCCGAACAGTTGAGATGTTCACTGAAACCTGGCTGATCACCCAAAGGAAGAAGCACTGAATCATAAGAAATTATTGTGATTATTTGTAGAGTGAGAGCTCTGGATGATTGAGGGTCACTTCTAAGAGCTAGACACTTTTGTCCCCCTATCCTACATGGGTACTTTTCTGCCTATTATATCTATTGTATATTTTATTAATCATATACTGTTATATCTAGTACTATAATTGAGTTAGCCATGATAATATTTCCTAGCTGGTTGCTGCCTAGTTCTTGTCTAATTTTAGAGAAGCACAAAAAGATTTGAACTTCCTCCTCCCTGCCAGGCATGCCTGGCTCAAAACCAAGTGGAGAAGATGTGTACCCAGTGTGTTCAAAGCCATGACAGTGTAGGCAGGTTGTAGGCACTTAAGGCTCACAATGTGTGGTTGGGGAAAAAAAAAAAAACAAACCAACACAAAAGGATAGATGTGAGCAATGACGTCACTTTTCAGAGTATCCTAGACTATGCTTTTAGCTCATTATGGAAGCTTGAATAGAAGAGAGTGACTCTCAGATTTGTGTGACCCATTGAAAGAGGGCTAGGTTTGCACAGGACAGATCAAGGTTTTTTTCTTACGAGTATAAGCGAGATCTGGCCCATTAACTCCCTGTCTTTTAAATTTATGAGATGTAATGAGGATAAGGATATAGTGTGCATTGCAGCACAAAGTACCAGTGCAGCAGCTTTTTACCGAACACGCAGTATGAACAACATCATTTTTAATGCCAGTCAGAGAGATTAACCTGTTGAGGCAAAACAAAACTAGGGGAGAAGTGCTGGTGGCCTGAAGAGATTCTGATCCTAACTCCAAATAATTCTCATTCCACCACTTCCACTAATATTTTCTCTGAAGTAACTGCAGAAAATAAGTAAGTGTATGAGTAAGTATGAGCAGAATCTACATCAGGCCAGAAAGCTCCTGCTGGGAAGGTGAAAAGGGCAGAGGCAATGTTACAGAGCCTGCTGCTTTGCTTAAGGCATTTGTCTTAATGCTGTTCTATTTTTGTGAGCTATTACCTTAATTGTAACACATAATTAGTTAATTAGACCACTTAATTCACGTTTTGCTCTGTGATGCCTGGGTCATCACCAAACTGGAAACTTATTTTTATATTTAATGCTAGTTTGCCTTTTTTTTTTTTTTTCTACTAGACTGTTTTATCTTGAGCCTTTCTCACTTTTCACTTGCACCACTTTGTAGTAAAATCACTGAATTTAATCTGATGTACTGCTGGGTAGAATTGAACACACTGGGCCTGGTTCCTGCTTTCATCTAGTTTAGTTACGTAACTTTTACAGTCTCTGACATTAACTCATTGCACCAGTCTCAAGCAGAAAATACAGACCGAGCAGGGAATTTATCTGGATTCCCTGAAACCCAGGTTACCAGTTACATCTTCATCTGTTTTTCAGTAACTTGCCTATGCTGTCTAATCACACTCTCATATGAAGATGATACACTTGACATGAGTGCATATCCACTGCTGGTGCATCACTGAGCAGCCTTTTCCTTTCTCTCCCAGCAACATCCATAGATGTATACTTGTCTTCCCTATCCATCTTATAATGATTATTTCTGTTTGACAGTGGCTGCTGCTACTGTTAAGTCTCTTTTTGTTTTCTCACTTAGATCAAGCCAGTCACAAGAATTTCTGCAACAATAGTAGACAGGATAAGGATTTAATGAACTGATGTTGTCAGTGTTCTGGTGGTTTATGCTTAATGTAACAATCCCACTAACAACAGGTGAGTTTTCCTGTTAAGTGTTTGGAGAGGCTTAAATATCTCTCTGTTTGTGAAAGCCCATTTACACAGAAGCATTCTTGTGCTCCAGAGGGTGGATTAGCTGAAGGAACTGACTCATGCATTTCTTGGCTTTTGATAATTACCTAGCTTACATTGAATAAGGAATGATGAGGAACAAAGGAAGACACAGTCTTTGAGTTTTGCCAGTTCTTTGTGTTATTATCCTAAAGCCTTCAGAGCAGAAGTATGTAACTACTAAAGTGGCTTTAACTTCTTGCACTAGAATTTGTAGGTGATAATCTATGTTCAGCCAAGGACAAAATGTAAGTCTAGATATTTCCTCAGTGAGATGTAAATCATGCTTGCTGCTACAGCATTATACGTTCTCTGTGGTCTAGGAAAAGCCACTCATACAGGAAAAGGCAAGTCTTCCCTCTGTGTACTCCATTCTTGGGTTAGATACTCTTCATTCTGGGCCTCTGGATTGAAACACTGAAAAAGAAGAAGATCCTCAACATATCTCAACATATCTCATCATGCTCCCTTTTGGGGCTGGAATCTCTTCTTTTCTGTTCAACCCTCACCCTTGGTGGGCTTGTGACTTACTGCCTACACAGTGAATGCTACAGCCTGCAGTCTTCCATCTCACTGTGAACCCCTCCTAATGTCCAGAGACCTTATTGTTCGTCATATGGGGATTTTTTTCCTAATCCAGTGAATTCAAGGGAACAACAGAAAGTTGCTGGAGCAGAAGTACTCATCCTTCCCCTTGCATGGGTGGGGGGAGGAGATGGAGCTTTTAAGACTCGCTGTGGATTATGGAGCCGTGCCTCCTCATTTAGGACAAGCACAAAGAGCATTATCATACGTGAAGCTACTTTACAGTAACTTCTACCAATTAAAATAAAAAGTGAAAAGATTATGCTATGGAACCTTAATAACCACTCAGCGTATTTGATAATGTTACTGTTGTTGATATCCTATTCACTGCTATGTTTAATAGCTGAACAGATGCAACTCACTAGAGCACCACATGGTATGCAGCAGCAGGGAGTCCCATTTGACAAGTTTTACTTCCTTCCCAGAGAGCCTTCCTTAATATCCTAAGTTTCTGTAGTGTTTTGATTTGCTATTCAGCAAACAGAAAAAGGCAAGGGGATTCTGTACAGCATGAGGGGTTTTGACTTTTTAGTAGAAGTACTATGAAATTCCTAATAAAATTAATATAAGGCATGTTTTCATGTAAAATTGTCAACCCTTGATCTGAAAAGGGTTGGGTTAGAGTAGGTAGCATCTATCTGCATGCACAGTTTGCTTGTAGGATAGCAATTGTTTGTTTTTGGAGGTGGCTTCAAGTTTGGTTATTTTAATGGGTTTTTAATTACAAGATTTTGTGTACACGTCTGCAAGTCGCTTTGCACAGTGAGCAATAACTCTTGGCTCTAATAGTGCCATGGGACACTGCAGTTGTTTGGTGCTTCTAGATTTGCTCTCAGTGGAACAATTCATAGGACCATTTTGTGAGACTTTCCAATCTTCTAATTGCTTGTCTGGAAAAACAACTGAGTACATACTGTGAGGTTAAAATAAGATGGCTATGCAGTTAATATATTGTAAAAAATCACAGGACAGGACAGAGTAGATAATGAAACCTTGGCTATGTCATTTGGTTATTTGTTTCCAGGATAAAGATGGGAACAATACTAGAAGTGATGCAAGACTTATGTTTTTCACATTGTATTACCTGGTTCATAAATAAATGCAGAGACTCTCTTGGTTGTATTTCCTATTCCTTATTAATGTGGCTACATAGTTAAAGATAGGTGCTGCCAAGGACTAAATTAATGGGCAGTGTCTTCCTCAGAGCTAAAAATTTCTCACAGCTTTGTGCTCAGCTGATATGCTCTTTTGGAAGATATTTAAGATTTCTTGGTTTCTATTCCTAATCTACTTTTAAAATATTTTGCTAGCTATTTAAACTGAAATTCTTAAGTCACTGATTTTCTTTTCTTCTTTCTTGCTTTTCACTGCATATTCAAACTCAAAAAACCCACCAGCAAGTCTCCTCGTCACAGCTGTAGTGTGGTACATGATGACACCAAGCTGTGCTAGTGTGGGAGGAGGGGAGACAGGGGTTGCAAGCACTGTGGAGAACTCATTAAAATTCAAAATGAGCTTGATAAAGTGGAGAAATAGCCTGAAATCAGGAAGATGAATTTCTACAAAAGAAAGCATCGAGTTCTGTACCTAAGATGGAAAAATCAAATGCACGGCTATAAAATGAGGAATAATTGTGGCCAAGAAGCAGTTCTACTGAAAAGATTGGAAAGTTACAGCTGATTGCAATTTGCTGCAGAGACAGACAGGCATCGGTCTGGGATGTATTGACAACATGTGGGGTGGCAGAGAAGGCAAGGAAGGAATTTATTCATTCAGTACTGCTGGGACCTTTTGAGTGCTCAAGTTTGAAAAGGAGATAAGCAAATTAGGCAGCTAGTAAAAATCAGCAATATACTCTAGTTTAATTAACATGTAGCCCCTGTTTATAAAAGAGAAGACAGGGAGTGAAAATGTCCTTTAGTGTGTATAGGTTGTTATAAGTAGGACTGTTGTTCATTTGTATTGCCCATCTGTCAGGATAAGGTAAGAAATAGTTTTTTAATTTGCCACAATGCTATCTGATATGGGAGAAAATTTCCATCTATGTTTGATGGTTAGCAGTGGAGCAGGTTACACAGGCAGGTCCTGTTAATTTATGCTTTCAAGATCAGGCTACATTTCTGTTGCTAATGGGAATGCCATGGAGACTTCTGCTGTATGTTTTTGCTAAAGTTATAGATGTACTTGCTGTTGCCAGTGAGCGATGGGTGTAGTGAGGTATTCATAAACTGTACACTCCCATTTGTGCTCCACTTTTTAACCGGAAGGCTTAGGTCCAGAAATTATTTAGTGAGGTTCTCTGTTTTTCTTCTTTAAAAACACAGAAAAGGGAGAGAGTAAGCTCCTGCTAAGCACTTTCTCTTAATATCCATTGGTCTTGGTGTCATCAGCAACTTCTAAGACTGTGTGCAGCAGCACAAGGTAAACTTTCTCTCCCTTTGCCATATCAACATTCCCTCTTGTTTAACACTACCCAGCTACTTTGCTGCTACATGCAGGAAAGAAACTTGAATCCTTATGTCTGAGAATCGCTCTCTGTCCAAGCAAAGGCCCATTAGTGTGTTCTTCCTTGACTGTCGGCATGTGCCTCCTCCTCAGCTTCTAGGAAAGGTGGTGGTGATGTAGCTAACTTTGCCTCCTCGCCCACCTCTCAAATGTTAGCAAGCATTTGCTTTGGTTGCTGTGTGGGAATAGTGAGGTAATTGGAACCATTCTGGTGTAAATCCAAAATAGCCCAAATGGGCTAAATAGATTACTGAGCAAAACACATTTGATTATGTTGCAAAAATAGTGCAATTGGGACGAATTTATTTTTCAGATTATTGAGCCATTTAGCTAATTCACGGGCTGCAAATATAGCTGCACAGCTGTCTAAAATGTTGTGGGTGTGGTTTTTGGGTTTTTTTTTTAAAGTTTTCTTGTTGTAAGGGTGCATGCAGACTGTCTAAAAGGTAACAATCACTCACAAATCACAGAAGATAAGCTTTCCTGTTGCATTTCTAAAATAGACTCTGTTTCCTGAACATTAGTGACTATTTGTGATGAGGCTTTCTAATGATTTTAACAGAATGTTGATTAAAAATTTTCCTTTAGCTATTGACAGCTGTCACAACTTTGGGGTCATATTATAAACACTTTAACTGTGTAAGAGCTTTTCTCTTTTTGGTGTTTTTTCTCTTGGACTAAATCTTGAAATTCTGTACCTGCTTTTGTCAGTGGACTGTATTCTTGTGTGTACTCTGGAGCAAAGGTAGGATATTGCCCTGAGCACCAGCTGTGCTGCATCTACAGGAGCTTGGTCTGCCCTAAACCAGCTTGTGTTTTGGGTTATCACTTTGCAGCAACAGCTGATGATGCTCTGCTTAGATGTGAATTGGTAGCATTGCTTTTTTTTTCTTCCTCCTCTTCTGTCAGCCATGTGCAGTAGAGAAGGAGCATGCATTTACCTCTGTGCCAAGGAAGGTAGACCTCCCTTACCCCATCCTTTAACCCTGCTTTCTATTTTCTAACCCTGTTCTCACCAGGCTGTGTCATGCAGCTTTACCAGCTATTTTGCACTTCTGCAGTTGCAAAGTCACAGATCTGTTTTACTGCCCCAAAATATAGAAGTAATGTAGACTGATAATGTATGTCCTTTCATAGAACCCCAATGAATAAAATCACTGCTGTAACTGTGTCAGGATTGTCACTTTATCTGTTTTGTAATAGAGATCTCTAATTATGATATTAATCTTCAGTATCCCCTGATAGAGGTGTAATAACAGGAATACTAGTGCATGACAAATTTAATACTTTTGACCCTCAGAGGCACCAGTCACAAACACTTCTGGTTTGCTGGCAAACATAATTGGTTCCCTATAGTTCTCCCTTTTCTCCCTGAAAATATTTGAGAGATCCATGCTATGTTTTTTCTATAATGTGCAGTAACATCAAAAATCGAGACAGGGAAACAGTCTTGCATGAATTATGTTCTCCCACATGCGTACTTCTTATAAAGTGGGTACCAGAAACATTCCTTGCATTGTTAGTAAATTTTTTTTTTTTTTCATTTTTTTTTTTTTTTTTTTTTTTTACACAGGCTCCGTTTTTGCATCTTAATTTTTC
>JANHGN010015082.1:0-54354 GCA_024605025.1 Megaceryle maxima | reverse complement strand
AACCTTAGCCATAACCCTAATGACCATATCTCTAACCTTAGCCCATAACCCTAATGACCGTATCTCTAACCTTAGCCTGTAACCCTAATGACCATATCTCTAACCTTAGCCCATAACCCTAAAGCATAAACCTAACCCCTAACAATAATGCTAACCCTAAACACCCTAACTCTAAATTAACCCTAACACTAACACAAATCATAATCCTAACACTAAACTGAACCACTGACCTTAACCTTAACGCCTAAACCATAACCCTAACCCCTAAATCCTAGCCCTAACCCTATTATAACCTTAGCTCTAAACAAAACCCTAACCCTAACCTAAAACCTAATCATAACCTTAACTGAAAGCTGTGAGCCAGCACCCCACCATCCCTCAAACAGACCTGCCATGCTTGGAAGCACCATCCCTCAAATAGACCTGCCACGCTGGAAGGACAGATGATGCAAAGGATCATTCTCTCTCTACCTGCAGAACTTGGTGACTCACTAGAGGTGAGTGGTGACAAGTTCCTGCCTGACACAACAGGTGCCTCTCCCCCATGGCTACCCGACCTTCTCTAGTACCATTCTATAACAGGTAAGAGCCTCTGAAAATGGATCCATATAAAGATCAGGATGATGGTCCATCTCAGTTGGAGGTGTCACCAAGGTTACATTGGCCTAAGTCCTGAATCAAAAACACTTCCATGAAGAAAAAAAAGAAAAAAAGAAAAGAAAAGAAAAGAAAAGAAAAGAAAAGAAAAGAAAAGAAAAGAAAAGAAAAGAAGAAGATGGGCCATTGTCATCTGATACTTTCTTCTACAGGGAACAGAAGGTCCAGTATGCTGAATGGACCCACTTCTTAAGGAAGCCTGCTGCCTCCTTTGGGAAACTTCCTACCCAGATTATTATCTGTTACTGATTTTTCATGTAGGCAACCATAAAGTTGCTATAAGAAGTCCAAGGGCAATCAAAAGAGACTTCAGGGCCTTGGGACAACTGGCTAAGGGATCAGGAGCAAAAGTGTTTCCTCTGTCCTTCCAGTTTCAGGGAATGATGAGGGATTAATAAGTTTCTGAGCCTGGTGTCACTGGCAGAGTTTGAGGGTTTTGTCTACATGACACCAGGCCTGCTGGCAAGAGATGGAGTACACCTTTCTCAAAGGGGAGGAAGAATCTTTGCACAGGGCTTATCAGGGCTCACTGAAAGAGCTTTAAACTGGTTTTGAAGGGGAAAAGGGATAAAACCAAGCTCACTAGAGATAAGCCTGGGGGCAGTACTCCAGTGTTTGAGGGACGATGTGCTAGTGAGATCCTTCAATGTGCTTCACAATATGCTGAGTACACTGGAGCACATTTGAAATGTCCTTGTACTAATGCACGCAGCACCTTAGCCATCTCAGTGCAGGTAAGGATGGAGATCCACACATCAGGAAAAACACAGGGGTTGTCAATGAGTTAGAAACCGTGGAAGCTTCATCCTTTATTGGACTCAGGGGGAAACATAATGACCAAGGATGAGGAAAAGGCTGAGGTACTGAATGCCTTCTTTGCCTCAGTCTTTAGTAGTAGGACTAGTTGTTTGTTCCCTGGGTACCCAGCCCCCTGAGCTGGAAGAAAGAGACAGAGAGCAGAACAGAGCCCCCGTAATCCAAGAGGAAATGATTAGTGTGACATACTATACCACCTAGATACACACTGGTCTATGGGGCTGGATGGTATCAACCCAAGATATGGGACCTACCTCAGAAATGGCCATGCTGAGTTGTCATGTGTGTACCAGAGAATGTAAGGCACAGATCCATTGGTTTATCTCTTTCCCAAACTCTCAGATGCTCCCCAGTCTGCCCAGCTCCTTCTGGGCAGCTGGATTTTTATGTGCACACACATGTATGTTTCAGAAGATGAACAGAAAGTCTCTGCACATTTACTTTTATCACTTTTACTCCATATGGTAAAGATCAAACTTTCTTGGCTGACACTACAGTAATCCTTTTAGCTTGGCATGGTTTTATCTTTCCTTCATTGTCTTCTATTCCCAACTGCTGTCATGAGTCCTTGAATTTGTATTTTTCTTGCTGACTTCCCAGTAAGGATGTAGAAGGGTTATCCATCAATAAGAGGCTTGAAGTGTGTTGACCCTGACCAGCAGCTAAGCCTCTACCTAGTTGCTCTCTCATTCCACCACAGCAGGACTGGGACAAAAGCAGAAGAGCAAAAGCAAGAAAACCTAATAGGTCTATATAAGACAGTTTAGTAAGTGAAGGGAAAAAAAGTAGAAGTTCCAAGTGACACAAAGGCAATCATTCACCACCTCCCACCAGCAGACTGTTGCCCAGTCAATCTACGAGCAATGACAAACTTTAAAATAAAGTCCTTCCCCAGTTTTCTTGCTGAGCATGACATTATAGGATACAGAATATTCCTTTGGCCAGTTCAGGTCAGTTGTCCTAGCTGTATCACCTTCCACCCTCCTCCCCATCCTCAGTCTTCTCACTATGGGTGGCACTCTGAGAAACAGAGAGTCTACATGCTGTGCAAACACTGTTTAGCAGCAGTAGAAACACCTGTGTGTTATCACCACTGTTTTGGACACAAATCCAAAAGATTTTTTTTACTAGAAGAAAATTAACCATCCCAGTCGGACCCAGAACAAAGCTGAAATTAATAAGGAGGATACTTTATATTGCTCATAACAAGGATGTAAGGTATTATTACATGTACTGTTTGTCAAATTACAGTTAGATACTAGTCAATCTTTCCACAAGGAAAAGGAAAGGGACAAAGAGAAGATGTGTTGTCTAGAGTCATATGCCTTAAATGCAAGGTTTCCTTTCTTCTATTTTTTTTGTTTTTCATTTATAGTTTCCCATTGGGCAATCAAGCATCACTCTTTAGCTGACTCTGGATTAGTGCTTTCTGGAATAACACGAGTTCTAACACACACTCTGAAAAATGCATGTTTCTTGTGTGCAGCCTGAGCTTTATAAGCCTTCTGGATTCACACAGAATTGCATTTCAAGCAGGAAGATGGTCAGCATCGCAGTGATGAGCTATGGCTCCATTGGGAGCCTGATATTACACATTTTTTTTCTCTTCTGGTCTTGTCTTTCTCTGCAATCTGCTATAATTTTTGAATCTGTTGGTTAAATTTTATTATTAGATGAAAAAACTCTGTGTTTAAGCTGATACCTACTTTTATGAGGATATGTGGTGAGGTAGGAGAGGGATCCCCTATTAGCACCATGAGGCAGAGAATGCAGAGAGAGATAATTTTTATAGATGACAATGGATTTAAGTAGGGCAGAGATGTTACAAATAATTTAAACACAGAAAAAGGTTCAATAGCTATTTACTTATCAGGGAATTCAGGCAAGAGATGCAGGACCAAAAGAACCAGACTGACATGATTCAGTCATCATAGCAATATATTTCTTTTAAGAGAGAAGTATGCTGCCATTTAAGTTTCTATTAGAAACATCCATTTTTATTGGATAAACAAGTTTTCATTCTCTGCCAAAAAGCTTATAAATTCTTCCTTATAAAAATCAGAATTTTCTGTAGAAATGTGAGATAATTTATTGAAAAGCAATTGCTTGATGACAAGACAGCTATTTTGACTGAATAAGTATTTGAAAAAATAAGGCAAAGTCCCTCATTGCCTTCGAGTTTGAATGTAAAATGATAAAAAAATGAATGTTAGGAAATCCAAAAAAAGAAAAAAAGAGGTAGAAGAAGATGATGATGGAATCTGAATGGAGGTAAGAGGTTCAGGCCAGACTGACAAGGAAGAGCTTTCCTTCCTTCTGTGTTTTGGCTAATTGTGACGTATTTTTCACTTTTAAACTAGAAAATCTGGTCCATATTTTCCTTATTAAATAGTATGACATAATATTTCAGCTCAAATGGAAAGAAAACCTGTCAAACTGCAATGGGCATATTATCCCTGTTTACAGCTCCTGCTGGTTGCCTGCATTTATAGGAGAAACTTCAACCACTTAGGTAGGTTGCACAGTGTGATTGCGATGAAATTGGGAAGTGCCTGAGCAATTTATATGGAGAACACAAGCTACCAAAATGTCTTTGGGCATAGACAAAGAAAGCAGGCTTTGTCTAATGAGATGAAAGTAGTGCTGCTGAACAAATTCTTCTAGAGATAGAAGCCCATTTGAGGAGCATTTTTATGACCAGATTTGTTTGTTTGTTTGTTTAGTCAGAAATAGTTAATTTGTCCCTTACAGGTTTATAGGTGGCATAAAACACCTATAAACATGAACATCTTTCAACCTGGAATGCTTCCCTGGGTGAAGTGAGAATATGTGTTTTCATAGTTGTGTCCATATTCCCATTTGATGCCCATGTAATGTTGTTCAAATTTCAAAGCAAATTATATTTGCAATGCCTTCTGTTTTCCACAGGAATTGTCAGGCTGACAGGCCTGTCCTCCAGATCCTCTTTCTGCCCTTCTTATAGATGGGCATCACATTGTCAAACCTCCAGTCACCTGGGGCTTCCCCTGTTAACCAGGACTGTTGATAAATGATGGAGAGAGGCTTGGTGAGCTCCTGCACCAGCTCCATCAGCACTCTTGGGTGGATCCCATCCAGCCCCATAGATTCGTGAGTGTCCAGTTGGTGCAGAAGGTAACTTACTGCTTCCTCATGGATTATGGGGGTTTCTTCTGCCCTCCATCCCTGTCTTCCAGCTCAGGGGGCCGAATAGGCTGAGGACAACTGGTCTGACTGTTAAAGACTGAGGCAAAGAAGGCATTCAGTACCTCAGCCCTTTCCTCACCCTTGCTGGCCATGTTCCGCCCCACATCCAGTAATGGGTGGAGATTCTCCTTGGCTCTCTTTTTGTCATTATTGGATTTTGTAGAAACCTTTTATTATGCCTTACAGCAGTAGCCACATGGAGTTCTAGATGGACTTTTGCCAGGCCAGTCTCTTCTCTGGCAGTTTATCTTACAGCACATGGGGACAGCTATTGCTGTGCTTCTAAGGCTGCCTTCTTGAATGTCCAGCCTTCCTGGGACCCTTTTCCCTTCAGGACCTTCTCCCAGGGGACTCTTGCAACCAGTGTCCTGAACAGGACAAAGGCAGCCCTCCCAAAGTCCATGGTAGTGGTTCTGCTGAAAGAATTGTGAACTCTATCATTTCATGGTCACTAAGCTCAAGATGGCCTCCAACCACCCCATCACTTACCAGTCCTTCTCTGTTTGTAAACAGCAGGTCTAGCGAGGCACCTCCCCTGGTCGGTTCACTCACCATCTGTGAAGTTCTCTTCCAGGCACCGCAGGAACCTCCTGGACTGTTTCCTCTGCTGTGTTGTATTTCCAGCAGACATCTGGCAAGTTGAAGTCCCCCATAAGAACAAGGGCTGATGATTTTGATACCTCTGCCAGCTGCTCTTAGAATGCTTTATCTGCCCCTTCATCCTGGTTGGGTGGTCTATAACAGACTCCCAACAGGACATCTGCCTCATTGGCCTTCCCCCTCTTCCTTACCCATAAGCACTCGACCTCACCATCACAGTCGTTGAGCTCTATACAATCAAAACTCACCCTAATGTACAGAGCCACCCCACCGCCTCTCCTTCCCTGCCTAGCTTCATCCAGCATCATCCCTTGCTGCACTCCAGTTGTGTGTCATCCCACCGTGTTTCTGTGGTGCTGACTATGTCATAGCTGTCCTGCTGCACAATGGCTTCCAGTTCCTCCTGTTTGTTGCCCATGTGTGTGCACTGGTGTAGATGCACTTCAGCTGGGCTATCAAGGTCACTCCCAACAATGGTGTTCTGCCCCCAGGCTCATCTCTACTCAGCCTGGTTTTATTCCTTTCCCCTCTGAACCTAGTCGTAAATGTCATGTACTGAGAATAACCCAAGAAGCATAACAAATTCTTCACTTCTCCGTTAGGTTTCCAGAGCTGTATAATTTCTGTAAAATCATTGCATTTTACATGGTTGCCAGTGAAGCACACAAGCTACAAACGCACTGCTAGGCCATGTGATATATTTAGTGCAGAGATGTTCATAGAAGTGTGGGTCTTAGAACACAACTGAACGGGGCTTTTAAAGAAATTGAACCACAAAATATTGTAATTGGCACCTGTCATTTGGGTTATTTGTCCTGGTTACTAATGAGATGAAAAACAGTCAGAGCACAGAATGGCAACAGTCATCTTTGAACTTAGTATTGTGGTGGTAATAACTACCTCCTTCTCGCAAAAAATGACATTGCTACTAACCTAGGCCACCAGATGATGTGACAATCAATATGGAGACCTTCCTTTCCTGCAAAACTGGCAAGCATTTTAAACTAAAAATAGAACCGTAGACACTTCTGTAGATAGTCTTTCCTGTCTTAAGTCATAATTTTTTTATTAATTACTGAGGTATATATTCTATGATTCTGTATGTTTTATTCACCCACTGTCACACAAGAAACACCAGTGAGTGGATTAATTTTTCAAGAACAGTATAACATTGAAAATTATCATGGAATCATAGAATCATAGAAATGTCTGGGTTGGAAGGGACCGCTAGAGCACATCTGGTCCAACTCCCCTGCTGAGAGCAGGGACATCCTCAACTAGAGCAGGGTGCTCAGAGCTCTGTCAAGCCCCACCTTGAATGTCTCCAGGGATGGGGCCTCAACCACTTCCCTGGGCAACTTGTTCCAGTGTTCTACCACCCTCATGGTAAAGAACTTCTTCTTTACTTCTAAATTGGATTGGTCTTTTGCATATTTTCCAGGTTATTAGAAATACCCACATTCAAATTGGGGAGCAATCCTCAGACACATTGAAGGCTAGAGATTTTAAGGAGATTTACACTGGTGTATTGTAGAAAAGGAAATTACACGAAAGTGGAATTTGGCATATTTTTAACTGACAGTTCAGCAAAAGAAACTCAAAGCAAGAACTACAAAGAGAAAATTGATAGGTACCTGATTAATGAAGTTTCCTGACTGTGACGCTGAATTCAGCACAAACTTATGGAACTGAAATAAAGACATTTCACATTACACTAATCCTTAGATACTCTGGGTCCTATATGAATTACTTCAATCTTCAAAGAGGTGGACAAAACCAGATCTGGACTTATATCCGTTGATAATTGTGCATCATAGAGGGTTCAGTGCTAGTAAAGCTACAGATCCTCACAAAGCTTTTACAGGTGGGATGGCTTGAAAAAGGGCAGAATAACCAGACCTTCATGGCCAGGAGAAGTTGCAATCTTATTGTAATCCCTGGGACTGTTCTTTGAAATAAACAAATTTGCTACTGAAACAAAACTGGTCAATCCAGTCTGTCCAGTGAGCCTTTTTCCTCTGGAAGGCACTGTCTCACACATCACTTCTGACTCTGCAGCAATATTGTAGACATAGTGCTTAGGAATATGGTTTAGTTGATGACTTCTCAGTCTTGGGTTAATGGTTGGACTTGATGATCTTAAAGGTCTTTTCCAGTCTAGGCTGTTCCCTGATTCTGTGATTCTGTGGTTGCTTCCCAGGAGCTGGAGATTGATTTCAAAGCATGACACATCTAGAGTTAAAAACTGAAATGCAGAAGACTGGCAGCCCAATGTGCTGGTTCTTCTGGAAACTGTCCTGGCTCTCAGGGACTGAATTGTCCATTTCCTCTCATGATACTGCTTTTATGTCAGAGAGATGTACCCAGCTGTCTATGTACATATGACTATGGTCTTCCAAAGGCTAATCTACTGAAATGTATGTGACTCTTGAAGGATGGTGCTTTCTTGTAGTGAGAGGGTAAACAGCTATAAACATCCTCCCAGTTTCATGAAAAACCCATCTTCTGGCTTTCTTGAGGTGTCCTTTATCTTGCCCTCAATTTACTGTTGAGGGTGAAGGCCATTGCTGTGTTGTTATTTATTTATTCTCCTGGCAAGCAGGCTGTGGGTTATCTGGAATATAGTTCCCACTATGACAGCCATTTTTAATTTCTTTAAGTGAGCAATCTTTCCTCTCTAACATTTCTCACTTTAAAAAATACAATGCAGTATGATTAAAGAGGCAACGTAATTAACAATAGTACAACCAGGATCACTAGATATTTTTAGTTTTACACAAACTCATTTTCTGACCTATGCATCTTTCCTCACTTATTCAGTCACATTGGAATAAAGTGACCAGATGTAAATAATTAAATGTCTTTTTGTTTTCATAGTGTTGGGTTTTAAAACAATCTCAGTAGCCACTTCAGTGATGAGTGTTTAACATTTTGCTATGTTTTTCTCAAAGGTCAGGATTGCTAAATACTGGAACGATATTAAAAAAAAATATTCTAGGTATTTCTGTAGTGTGATGGTCTCCTTTGTGTTAGAGGACAGAAATAAAATGTAATTTAAAACCATTCAATCCCAGAAAACTTGCCCAATAAAAAAGTTTGAAAGCAAAGACATGTTATTCTATTCAATGTTTTACATCTGGGAGAGCAAAATAGACAGGCTACCTGTGCTATTTACACAAGTTTGTAGGTGGATAAACTGAAAGGAACTCACTCACAACAAAGATTGCTCACTGAAGGTCATGCAGGACTAAGGTTCCTTTTCACTGTTGACCTCCTGACTAGATGCTTCATGCTTCAGGCTACAGTGCTGTTCTTTTTCTGATAAAAAGATACCTACTGCTAGTGCTCAAAAACATGTCTCTGCAATATTGATGAACAGGTGCACTTTGGGATGAATGCATAATAAACCCAAGAAACTTATTAGGACAAAACCATTTTAGGGTCTTATTAATCTAGGTAAAGATTGAAGTGAGGGAAGGATGCTGAAGGGGACTAATTCATCTCAGTGAATATGCAAGACAATATTGCTGAAGTTGATAAAGTTGGGTTTATATTTAAAGAGATCAGGATTCAGAACACGTTTTGTGACTTATTATGCAGAGAAAATTATTACTGCCCATTAAAGAATTACCTTTCACACAGAATGGAAACGTTGATTAGTGCACCTCAGAGTGGCTAGCTTCTAAAATTATAAAACTAATGAATGTATGAAATATTTAATTTCATACATAAATATCTGAAAATAGATATTAATTACTGCATGCAATAAAAGACGCTTATTGCACATAGAGGATCAAATATTAAACACGTGCTGAAGTAAAAATGTGAGCATGTTCATGGCTTGTGTGTAATTGATTCAGATTTCTGTTGAAGATTCTTGTTACTGTCTAGATCGTAGATCAAACTCAGTAATAAGATAAACTCTCTCTCTCTATTTTTACTGTCTTTGGAAGGTTAATAAAGGAAATCCTTGTTCTTGGCGACGATGACTTGTAAGTGCAATTGAACTCAAACATCATTGGGACTGCAACAAATTAATGAAATAAAATGAAAACTTTGAAGTTTTCAAGCAGTGTATGTAGCTAGTTCTGCTTACAACAACAACTATGCAGGTTAAATATTGTGTAGGTTGAAATGTGCAGAAATAAGGTGGCATTCTTTTAAATAGCTTAAGCCAGGTAGTGCTAGTTGCTGTGTCCTATGAGGGATGGGCAGGATCAAATGTATTTAATTAACGGTGCTATTTGTGATTCATCTGTGCTAGTGTCATTCCTTTATTGTGTTTAACAAAACAACAGCTGGAGGTGAAAATAGATGCAGTGGTCTTATGAAAACAGAAATGCTGCCTGCAGCTACTGGGCATGCAAGAAAATTGTTCATGTTAAAAAATAGGATTACAAGATGTCTGACTGCTTGGGGAAAGCAGACTTACTGGTGGATCCATCATCTGCTGAAGTAAACAATACAGTAAGGCTTTGAATGTTGTCAGTCATTAATAGTGTAAGTGATACGAAAGGTTGCTTGTTTGATTGATTGGGATGGGTGTCAACAGTTTGTAACTTAACAGCTTCTCTTAAGCTTGAAAATGAAACATTTGCTGAAATTGTAGAGACTGTTTCCACTGCTTTGCTGCCTAAAGCCTTGGAGGTCTTCAGACCTCCATCAGAAAAAGAAACAGTTTCTAGATTACTTTATTAATATATTCATTTATGTATGCTAATAAGCCATTCCCAATTTAGATACTGATTGAATAAGGAATAGTCTGTATAATCTAGAACAGATAAAATATTTGCCTTATTGGCTGGTAGCAATCACATGCTGAAATTTACCTTATTAAAGTCTACTTGAAATGTAGATTACAACATACTTCCAGTCACTGTCTTCAGAGGATAGACTTTTTGTTGTAGTTACAAGTTGGTATTTGAGCTATTGTATGCTGTTCTAGTTTGAGTGAGAGACATAGCAAATATCACAGGACGTTAATTACCTGTGTTAACATGGTGTTCTGTAATTGGGAGCTAGCAGCAAAAACACCCCAAGAAGCACTAGAAGTTATTTGCAAGTTCTAGGCATAAAACAAATGAGACCAAATTGGTCATGTTCAAAGGTAACTTCAACAAGTCTTGACATTTGAGCAAACTTTCTGACATCCTGATCACAACTTATATCATAAATGTGGTGTTTTGCTTTTTTTTTTTTTTTTCTCCTGAGGATGGTTAATTGTCATCCTGATACATAACTTAAGAGTGTTACATCCTACAAACAAGCTGCCATGTTGTTCTCTGTTCCTGGTCTTTTATAGGGGCTATGAAACGCAGAATACTTTGATGGACGACTTTACCACAGAAGGTGGCTCACAATGCTTCTCATACACAATAAGAGCAATGAATATATGAAATGTATACTCATACTGAAAGACCTATAGACTTTGCTTTTCAAATGTCCTGCCTCCTCAGAGTGCCACTGTGCTTCAAACCACGGACAAGTGATGAGGTTAATTTTCAAGGAGAAGGTTCACCACTATCTCTGACTACAGTTTATGAATTGCTAGTCTGAATCCTTGATGCAATGAAGGGAGAGCTAGTATTGATTATTGCCTCCTTGCAGGCATGGGGAGATTTTTGGGTACTTCTCGTGATAGTAACAAATTAGGGTGCCAACTAACAAGAAAATAGATGGTCTGGTGGGAAGTACACTTGTGGGACTGGAGCCAGAGATAGCTGATATATTTTACTTGAAGGTGATTAGGGACTTGCTAGCCCACAGGTACTTCAGTGTTCACCAAGGTTGTCAGCAAGTGTTACACATGTTTAAAGATAATCCATTGTTTGTTGGGAATGGGTGTGTACCTTATGACAATGAACATTAAACAGACACCTTTGAAGCATTTGAACAACATAGGGTTTAATTGCAGTAGCCGTTTATTCTAAATATCCTGCAGTATTGACTTTGAATTCTGGTAACACATTGCATTACAGACAGTGGAGGTGTTAAGACCTGTTTTCCTGCACTGATAAAGTGGAAATGAAACTTGACTCCCATCTGCAGAAGTATCACTGTTCCCTGAAAGAAATGGTATTAAATTTATCAGTTAAATGCCACATTACTATAAACAGAGGAAAGATATATTGAAGCAATCAAGAAATTTATGCTATGTTACTGGCAAAAATAGCCTATGATATAATTCAAACTTATTAGACTACATAAATTTAACATCAGCAGTGATACTACGGCGTATTATTTAATGTTTTGAAGTATGTGTTAAACTGGATTTACTTAAGGACTTTATTATAAAATAATGTGAGGAAAAGGACTTGATTAAAACTGTAGTTGATGTGAGATAGGAAATGGGTTTTCCATCTAGAGCGTGTGTTTGAAGGAGGGACCCAGCAACTGGGAACGCAGGGAAAATTATCTCACCGGAGTGCCAGAAGCTCATGGATTAGCATGGTACCTACTTGCCTTGTGGGAAACGATTTCAAGCCACGAGTTGCTCAGACAAACCAAGCACCTGAACCCTGTTTTATGACTCATTACTTTCAACCCCTGGCTAGTCTGCAGTTGGTATTTGCCTCTGACTTTTACTTCAAGCTCTGCCTTAGAGTTGAGAATTAATTTCAATCTCAAGATTTATGGAAGTGGTAGATTTCTGGAGTTGCTTATCAACAATAAGCAATTTTTCACTAGATAAGCTAATTTCTCACTCATTTTGACAGGTTTGTCTAGTGGATAAAGACCAGAGATGGCAGAAGCTATCTTTCAAATTTTTTTTTTTTTTTCCTTTTTCTTCCTCTCAACTTTTTGTTGGTTTATTTTTTTTTCAAGGGGTGAAACACCACGCAACCTTATCTCCTCTTTTCCTCCTTTTAGATCCAATGATAGCCCTGTCCTGCCTCTACTGTTACTCTTCCAGTGATAGCATTGGGGAGAGTATTTCTTTTAAACTACATTTGTTAAAGAGCTAACATCAGCAACCAGAGTATTAGAGCTTCTTGTTAAAAACAGTACAACACTTCGTGCCACATGTAGGAGAGAGGATGCACAGTAAACAAATGCACACTGGTGGGTAGAGAGTTGAGCGTTACGAGGCATTGTATAAGTGGCTTAATTTCATGCAGAGAAGTGCCTTAAGTACTGTGCAGAGTAGAGCTGGATCCCATATTTTGCTGATAGCTGTTTTTTCTTCTTTTCCCCTTCAAAAAACAGGTATAACAGCCCTAGAAATGACTTAAGTCAATAGTTTTAACAAATGAAGCCTTTTGGGCCCTTTCTAGTGCAAAAACCCCACCAAACAGTCAGGATGGTGTACCCAGGACTAAATTAGTACCACAGGCACAATTATTACGCTAAAGAGGGAGGTATGGACCTGTCCTGGGTGAGACACATCACATCCAACACAGAACTATAGCCTAGTTGTTTTTAGCCAGAAGGATGGCGTAGAGCTATGCTACAGCACACGATGTTGAGCAAACTCACAAACCCACTGTCAGGGTCAGCAAGTGAGGATATATGGTCATGCTGGCCTTCCTGACAGTGTAATGCAACTATGACCACTGTGAAGAGGGGAAAAATAATGTCTGGCCTTAAAATGTGAAGGATTTTACAATCATAGAATGGTTTGGGTTAGTCCAAGCCCCTGCAGTGAGCAGGGACATTGTAAACTAGACTAGGTGCTCAGAGCCACATCCAACCTGACCTTGAATGTTTCCAGGGATGGGGCACCTAATCCCTCTCTGCACAATGTGCTCCAGTGTTTCACATTTCATTGGAAATTATTTTTTCCTTATCTCTAGCCTAAATCCACCCTCCTTTAGTGTAGAACCATTAACCTGTGTCCTGTTACAACAGCCCTTGCTAAAAAGATGGTCTTTCTCATAGGCCCCCTTTAAGTATTAAAAGGTCCCTAAAAGGTCTCCCCAGAGCCTTATCTTCTTCAGAATGAACAACCACAACTCTGCCAGCCTTTCCTCATAGGAGAGGTGTTCCATCCCTCTGATCATCTGAATAACAGTGTTGATGTTGGGGGATTGGGCAAATGGGAGAGGAATGATGGAGATCTATTCTGCTATCAAAGGACTCAATGTAGATGGAACATCTGTTTGCTTACTTGTTTTGGGAAGTGTACAGACACAGAACAATAGAAACCCATGTGGTTTCAAGTCACTAGATATTGGTTTTGGAACAGAATATCTCAGAGACATTGGAAGGACTCAAAAGTACTGGTTAATGCTGCGAGGATGCCCCATGCAGTAAGAGCCACTGGGATGACACACGCTTTTGAAAAGAGGCTGTTTCATAAGAGATACTATTGCTGACATGCAGACGTAACTTCAAAGGGGGGTGAAGCAGAAACATATGTTCTGAATATTCATATTCTCCATGTAAATGTAAATCCACTGACCTCCTGGAGATGGATTTTGGTCCTTACTTTGGCCTCAGGTTTGTCTGCTATCATCTGAGATGACTTTCAGAGCAGGGCAGCTTAAAGGACTCTCCCAATAGCACTCAAAATGTTTGTACTTGCACAGTGTTTCATACGATAGGGAAAAAGCTATGCATACCATTATGGTTTTATGTCTACTAACAATCCTCTGATCTAATGCTATCCTCTTCTCTGAATCTGGAAATTATGATCTTTGTCATGTCTTGTTAGGGTACATTAAATTATGTTTGCAGATACTTATGCATAGTATAATTGCACTCTTCTGGTTAGATGTAATACAGATTTCTTTTGACACCCTCCTTTTATTTTTCTGAGAAATGATCTCACCAAAGGTTCCAGAGCAAAGAACCTTTCCCAACCTGCTTCACTTCTAGTTGTCTGTTTTCTGAAATTTGGGAAGTAACGGGCATGCATGATCTGATTAGCTTCCTGTCGATACCATCCAGCAATGGCTTTTTCAGTATTCGTGCCTAACCAAATTCAACATGTAAAGTAAAGCTGAGTGAGGGATGATTAAATTCACCTCTTTCTGGCAAACAGCTGCTCTGCAGTGTCCAGCACATCCCAAATGTCAGCATGCCACCTACCACAAAAGAAAGTACTGTGTAATATTCTTGGGATGATTCTCATGCTAGTGTTGAAAATCCTTCTGGTCAGTAGACTGCTCTGTGTGGAATATGAATGTGAAGCAGCAGTCAGAAACAGGGGGCAACATAGTGGAGTTCACCTTGGATCCTTCTGTGCCTTCTCAAATGGATTCCTTTATTTTTTCTCCTTTTATCCTGCAGGTTATCTCTCTGGAAACTCAGAAGGACTCTGTAAATTTGGTCTTTGAATGGGATTAATTTTTTAACTGGGTCTGAAAAATGCCTGTAGAAAGGGTTAAATGAAGGGCTAAAGCTTTACTTCAAAGATAGTAGAAGTGTAAGTTATCTGTGACATGTGTCACCTCAGATATTCCTGAAGAAGCATCGGTGGTGTTCTACTTAAATTTTAAAATTATTATTTCAGTACTAATGGACAGGACTTAAAAATGAATAAAATTAATCTTGAGGTTGGAGTGGAATTAGAACAAGCTACTCCAGCCTCCATGGTCATTGCTGCTTTATTTTCATCCAACATTCTGCATGAAAATGACAAATTCAAATGTGTGCAGCGTTGTCTCTGAAGGCAGCTCTGACTCTCTGTTTTTGAATCTGAGTTATGATTTGAGGTACCTTATATCTGCAGGGTGGGGGGCAAGGAGAAGGGGCCAGGCTCTTGTCAGTGATGCCCTGGGATAGGACAAGGGGCAATGGGCACAGACTGGAACCTGGGAAGTTCCACCTCAACAGGAGGAGAAACTTCTTCCCTGTGAGAGTGACAGAGCCTGGAAGAGGCTGCCCAGGGAGGTTGTGGAGTCTCCTTCTCTGGAGACTTTCCAACCCCCCTGGATCTGTTGCTGTGTGGGCTGCCCTGGGTGACCCTGCTGTGGCAGGAGGGTTGGACTCGATGATCTCCAGAGGTCCCTTCCAACCCCCACCATTCTGTGATTCTATGATACCTACAACTAAAGAGCTAAAAGGCAGCATTGCACACTAATGGGTTGGGAGTACACTCTTCTTGGTTACAGTGAAAGTGTAGAGAGATTCAATTTTTATTTTAGCTTTTATTATTTGAGCCTGTTTGCATTAATTCAGTAGCTCTTCCTTTTTACAGTCACTTACCAGAGTGTGAATGTGGTTGGGTTCACTTGCTTCCATTTTCCCGGTTCAAGGCAACTGCCTTCAGTGCAGGGTTCGGAGGATCGCTGGGAACTCAGACTGCATGCACGGAATTAGTTACATTGCAGGTAAGTAGTACCATACATTGTGGCATCAGTCTGTTCATTACTGCATGTACATCGCATCAGTAATCACCTCATGGATGAGTTTGTTCTGGAATTTGCACATGAGATCACATTAAACTTAGAGGTGGATTTTGCTTTCTTTATACTTCAAAGAGATGTGTCTTCATAAAGAATGAGCAATCCTTTAAAGAAGCATTTTGAATTTTCAGATATGTTACACTGCTGAAGGAGAAAGAAGAATATTGAAAAAGATCACAGCAAAATAATACAAGCTACCACAGAAGCAGCCACACGCAACCATCGACCTTACCAGAAACTTGTGATTCTTGCTCTACAAGTTAAACATTGACTCCAAAGTTAGCAAATAATGCTTAGAGCATTCTTTGAATTCTTCAATATTCCAAACGTGTCTGAATTTTTCAATAGTACTTTGCTCAATATTTAAGTTCTTCGCATTGTTGTTTGGTGTTCTGCTTTACTCCAAGAGTAAGATTTAAAGAATCCTCCTTTTTCAAAGGTAAAAGCCTTCACACAACACACTGAATTCGTGGCAGCCAGAGTCCTTTGCTCAATTGTTAAATATCTAGTAAAATTAATAAAAGATTAAGTATTTACTTGCCTGAGTCTCATGTAATTACTGTCTGTATTTTTTTTCCCTTGTAACAGCTCCTTAGAGGATTAAAAATTGTTTTTATTAGAAATTGTGTCATTACAAATCAATTATGTCAGAGTCTCAATTTCTGTCTGGCTGTCACATGGCGTAAGTATAATGCTAAGCTCTGAAGGCAATATGAACATTGAAGATCCTCCTGAGCCTGGGTTGCCATTTCGCTCAAATCTGTTGTAGAGCAAGGAGCTTGTTTTTCTTAAGGATGATCTGTTGCAATTTGTGTAAGATTTATTTTCAGATTGTCTTGACTCCACATTCCTAAAATAACCTTGAGATATAACCTGCATCTGTCTCATTTATGTTGGTGTAAATTAAGGGACATGATATTAAAACAGGTGAAATCAGGATCTTGCCCTTGGCGTGGCATAAAATGTTACATCTTTCTCATAAGATGTGCAAGTTGTTAAAAAGACTGTCCTTCAGATCGTGGCCTGACCTTTTCTTGAGAAATGCTTATGCAACATATCACTTAAATACTAAATTGTAGCTACAGCTAAATTGTGCACAGAACTGTTAATTTGGTTGAAAGTCTAGTTGACATCAATAAATCTAGCTGACATTATGAAGCCCTGATAATAGTCCTTGTTGATGGGTTGCAACAGAAAGATTCACAATCTTCCATTAGTAGTAAGTTAGTTAACAAATAAAGCTAAGTAAACTCGATTCCATTCTGCCCAGGTAGTTGGTTGTGCTGCCCACTGTAATCCTGTTCATTGCAAAGGGAAAGAAAACAGGGTTCTGACTCCACTTTGCAAGCCACTGCTTATTGCTGTGGAAGTGTCCTTATGCCTGTGTGGAAAACATCTTTCCCTGAAAGGGTCTGTTGACTCACTTTTCTCATCAGTCAGAATAGCAACTGTACTTTGGTGCTGGGACTTGCTTAGGCAAATGTTATGTCTTTGACATACTTTATTTGAACAAGAACTTTCATGATTTAAGACTCTCTGCAGAAAACCCTCCTTATGCTTCTCTGCAGCTTGGCTCTGGATGTTGGCTGTGTCTGTTGTCTTGAGGAGTGAACGTACTTTCCAGGATGGGGATAAACTTGACATACTGAAAGTACCTTTATGTTATGGAGGAATATTTGAGGAATAATTTCCACAGCTGGGACTTCTTATATTTGCTTCAGTTTTTCATTGCTGTTACTCTCTGTTTTGCTCAGGCAAGGCTGTGAAGCAGCTGGAACAGTAAATATGTCAAAAAGCAATGAGTGTATTCTTTTTTTTTTTTTTTTTTTTCCCCTATATGAATGCTTGTGCAATGATTTCACTTAGTGAGATGCTGTGGCCTGTTTAAGGAAGCAAGATACAAGATCATACTCTTTCCCAACTTCAGAGGTCAGGGAAGCAAACTTGAATATACCTATCATTTAAGTCACTTATCTACCTGGTTCTGAAAGTAGGATGCAGTAAACAATGAAGACAGCACTGGCATTGGGTTCCTTCTCCCACTTGCCCTAATAGCTCAGCATGGCAAGCTTGATGCTTTATCCTAGTCTAAAGCAAAAAAGTGTCTTGGCCAGCCAGGCAGTGTATGGAGAATGCATGCCCACAATATTAGCTTCTACCTTGAAGCTGTGGGCTCCAAGAGGAGTGACCTGAGAAGGGAAGTGTTTGGAATTTCTCTACCATCTGCTTCTAATCTCTATCAAGGTCTGAGGCTGTGATAGAAAGGTCCTAGGACTTCATCCTTGCTCTCCTAAACCCTAACCTTTGCTCTTTCTCCCTCTAAATCTCTCTGCCTGGCCTGTATAAATTTGCATTTATCTCAGAAAAACTCACATCCAGTTGTGCTTTGCTCTCTGACACCACAGCTGCTCAGTTCCCCCTTGCAGGTTGTGCAATGACCCTGAATACTGGATGGTTCAAGAAAGAGCAGAAAAAAATCCCACTTTGGTCTGTTCCTAGTGGGGTCACTCCATGCTCTCCCTGGTCTTTTCCTGATCTTGACACATTCTGCAGAGAGTCAACTGCTGCTTTCATCAGGCAAAACTCTGTAGTACTCTGGTCTGTGAAAGCATCTGAATGCCAGCAGTTGACATCAGGACTTAGCTCTTTCTGTTGGGAAGCTATGAGGAAGCAAATCTTCTTGTGCCTAGGAGCAGAAAAAGAACAAGAATTGCTGGAGCAAGAACTGTGGAAAGTTTGCATGTTACACCATCTCACAAATGAAGTTTCCTTAGTCTACACAGGGGAGTGTGATAGTTTTCATTATAGAAATTTGCTTGAAGGAGGATGGCATCATGAATTTATACAGGTCAGCCTTCACTACTTGAATGAATACCAAGAGGAGATCTAGGCACTCATATTTTACATGCAGTTCAAGCAGAGGTATCTCCCAAATGCAAAGAAAACTGATGGAACAGGTTGCCCTGGGATGGTGTGGAGTCTGCATCCTTGGAGAAGGTCAAAAGTCATCGGGATATAACCATGAGCAACTGGCCCTTGTTGAGCAGGGGGGTTGGACCAGATGACCTCCAGAGGTCTGTTCCAACTCTAACCACTCTGTGATTCTGTGATAAATTACCTTTATGTCAGTGTGCAGAAGGCCTGGGAATCACTACTAGAATTACAGTGGTCAGAGACAGACAGAAACTTTTGGGTATATTTATGTAAAAATACATATTTATATACACAGACTCAGCTAAAGCTATGTATCCTTTCCCTCTCTCATTATTCAATGCTGACATAAATGAGTAAATTAGCTTGGGAGGATATTTCAGCATGTTCCTAAATGTAAATACCTGAATGGATATTTCATAAGTGCTCTCAAATCAGCTCAGTGGCTTTAGATGCCTTACTGCAACTTTGGAAGCTTGACATGAAGGGTTTTGGTTTTATTTTTGAAGGTCTAGTTCTAAGACTCTTGGGAATGTTGTTTTTTTTCATGCACACTTCCTTCCTTTAACTGGCAAATAAAATGTCTTTATGCAGTCATCACTACAAAGACAACTAAAAGCATTACAGAAAAAAAAAAAAAAGAAAAGAAATCCTTTTCCATACCTTTTGGATATTAAAGGAATAGCATGTTAAGCTCTCATTCCAAAATCTCTTTTGTTGTTTGCAACAGCTCATACGGTGCTGGCTGGAAAATGAACACTTACAGGAGGCAAAATAGATGAGGTCATTGCACATTTTTTTGGTGGTTTGTTTCTTTGTTAGGTTTGTTTCTTTTTTCCCCCAGAAAAACCGAGAAATTTTCACAAAAGTAGTGGTATGAGCTGCCATATGAAGCTGTGGGGAATAAACGTTGGCCATCACTTGTGTGAGCATTTAGTTTTCTGTCTAGAAGAACACATCTGAAAATATTTACTGCTGTAGGGGAAGAAACATATCTAGTTGATCCTTCTACAGCTTTTCACATTCCTGTGCATCTAAGACAAAGTAACCAGAGTAAACCACAGACTGTGGTGTTACTTTGATATTTTCAAGTTGTCTTCTCTGAGAGCAGACACCGAGCCAAATGCCAAGCCTAGCACTGATTGACACAATATGCTGAATGGAAATGTCATAGACTCTCATTGCATTTGTGGGATTTACTCTGATGGAAGTGAAGATAACTGAGACTAAAAATGAAAATGTGGCTCTGTTGTGGTCACCATGCTTCTCTGTTCGCTTCAGTGAGACATGGAATATGAAGTTTGTAGTTGTAGGAGGTTGGACCATGTCCCATTCCATTACTCTGTGTGGCAGTTGGCGTCTTGCCGCAGCACGCAGTGAGTTGCCTGCCCTTTTGTCGTGGTTTAAGCCCAGCGAGTCCACAGCTGCTCACTAACTCCTCCCTGCCTGGTGGGATGGGGAGGAGAATCAGAAGAAAAAGGTAAAACATCATGGGTTGAGATAAGGACAATTTAATAGAACAACACAGGGAGATAAGAAACAAAAAAGCTAATGAAAAAATGGATGATGCAATCGATGCACCATGCAATTGCTCACCATCTAAAACTTGACCATTTACCTGAACCTTGAAACTCCTTCCTTGGGCAGCTTTTCCAGTTGGATACTAAGCATGACATCAGTACGATAACGAATCTTCTGCTTGTGAAAATTAATCCTATCTGAGTCAAACCCAGAACACTCTTTCTGTCATAAGGCCTATAAAAACCTTATGAAGAGAATTTGCTGTATGTATCCCTCTGCTTCTTTTATTCTTCAGAAACATTATCTCCTTCAGTAAAGTAACGGATTGAGACAAAAAAGCTAATAGGACTGTGAGCTATGTATATTCTACACATGTATATTCTACATGTCATACAAGAATATACATATAAATATATGGGAATGTATGAGTACATGCATGTGAATTGTGAATATTCCATATATCTATCCATATATATGTGAATAATCCATATGAATGTATGTACAGACATTTTAAGTCAACTGATGTTTTCTAGCCTGTTTTTTTTTTTTTTAATGGTCTGTCGGTGCTATGGTCAAGAGCATTTCTGCTAAAGACTGTAGGCTGATGCCCATGTAAAAGTGGCCAGGCTGTTTCTTTCCCATTTTTTACTTCTTGGCATGAATTTCTCAGATAAACTCTAAAATTAAAGGAGAACTCTTGTCAGTGGATTATTCTATCCTTAGCTGAGGCTGAGTTAAGGAGTTAGGGAAAATGTATGAAAACAAGACAAGGAAAACTTCAGTAAATTGACTTGGTTGTTTGAGGCTCTAAAGAGGTGTAGAGCTACTGGGAATTGCTTATATACACTAATGATGGATGTAGGAGCACATTGTTCTATCCCTCTGTTCTGGTTGGAGTGAGAGCAGCAGTAACTTTGGTCAGTGCTCAGCTCTTCTGCCCCCCTGCCCTGGCTGCAGGCAGCAGCTGTTGGCACAGGCAGGGGCTGCTCCCAGCAGGGAGAACACCCCATGGGCAGAGTCAGTCCCCAGGGGGGTGCAGAGCGAGGCCACTGCTGGGGCTCGTGCCCCACGCTGGGGGTGCAGGAAGGAAAAGGCGGCAGCTGCAGGGAGGGGCGGCCAGGACAGGGGATCCCAGACTGGCCAGCCAGGGATGCCAGCCCATGGACGGCACATCCAGTATAAAGCTGAGGGGGCAGGAGGACCAAGCCCTGCTCTGCTCAGCTCTTCCAGATTCTTCTCCTTCCTTCACTGGCCAGCACCCGAGGAGGACTCTGTCCATTCTGCCTTCAATCCCAGTCTGTGTGTCCTGAATCCAGCTCCTGAACACAGCTCCCATCTGCTGCTGGGCCCAGGCTGGGACTCTCCCAGTGCCTGCTCCACAGCATCAGTGGTGATGGTGACGGAATTGCCATCAGGGGTTGGGTTCCATACTGGTTTTGTACATATTTGTATATATTCCATTATTATTATTTCCACTCAAGCTGTTCTAGTCCCTTCTCTACTGGCTGTCTCTCTCCCTCATTCCCTTTCTCTGCCCTATTGGGGAGGGAGGGGGTTAACAGAGAGTGGCTGTTATAGGTCTAAGGGGCTGCCCTGACCCTGAACTCTGACAGCCTCTCAAGCCTTGCATGCTCACTCCCTCTGTACCTTGTGGCAGTTGGATATAATAATGCTGAAATGTGTCAAGGTGATCTGCTGCCTCTGCCCTTAAGGAGCCTGCATATTTAACTCAGCACTTCCACTGAACCTGACTGCCAGCTCTGTGTCTAAGTGGGACACCTTTTTAATCAATCTGTTTTTCTTAGTGAGAAGCATTCCCTATTAAGTTTACAAGACGACAAGAAAAACTGATTTATTACCAAAGTTAATGTCATAATTTCTATGGAGTAAAAGCACTATAGTTAATGCTGTAATGAGGTATCACTGATAGCATTACTAATTATAACTGCTGCAAATTTATAAATAGCAATAGAATATCATTAAGTATGTGAATCATGAAGAGCTAGCTTAATTGTATCTTGTCTTGGTATCAGCTTCATCAAATTTAGTCTTAGATTTGCAGTGGTTGGTAGATATCTTGATCTTCTTGAATTTTCTATAAGGCCTTACAGTCTTGGAAGGAAGAATCCTTTTTTACATTAGCATTGTTTCTACAAAGGGGCAATTCTTCAGGAAGCTGTGCAGCTTCAAATATACAATGGGAAATGTATTAAAATGGGGGGCGGGGGTGTGTATTACAGTACAGCCCCACTGTACATCACCTGTGAGGTACAAGAGTGCAGTGATAACAGTTAAAAGCAAATTGATTCAAACTAAGACAGTTCTTTGACTTGCTCTTAAAATTTCTTATTCATGAAAAGTGTCAGGATTTCATTGCTTTGCACTTCTCACTACTGATTCAGTATTGAATACTGAATGCACTTTACTTTTCAATACTGATTCAGGATCGATATTGTCATTCCCTCTTCTCCTGACTGCTCTACAGATGTGGGGTTCCTTATTATACATCGGCGCACAGCTTCATGGCTTTGGGATTTATTCAGTGTTGCTGTATATTCTGCATTGTTCGTAAGCTCCTCAGAGTTAGCACAGAAGTAGATTGCGTGGTCAGATACACTGCAAGCACAAAATGAAATTTAAGACCCTTTTTGCATACAGAAGGAACAAGTTGCTGATAAGGAAGGTACAACAAGGAGCATGAGTTGAAGGTTGTATAACACAATATAAATTTTGCATGATTTGTTTTTCTTTTTTTTTCTTCTTTTAAAAATCTATTATGTTTAAATACAATTTCACAGCGCTTGTAATCCTTGAATATCTATTCTGAGACGAGGATATGTCTTTACTATAATTATTCTTCATTAAAGAAGAAAAATGTATGTGAAGGACAGGCTGGGGCTGCAGTTACATACTCTGAGGTTACCCCGCGTGTCGTTTTATAGTTACAATGCCTTTCTTTAGCTGCATTTATCTCAAAGTTAATGTCAGCTGAGGCATTAACACCAAGACTCCAATTAACTCCAATCACAATCCAAAATCTTCACCAAGATGATTTGGAATTATGCAACAAAAGCTGTCTTTGGGCTGCTTGTAAAGAGGTTGAGCAGTCTTTAAAATGGGGCCCTTTGGTGAATTCACTTCTCCTATCAAACCCTGAGAAAATCAACGTGAAGATTGCTGGTGACTTCAAGAGCAGGCATGAAATGACCCTTCTATGAATCAACTTTACAGGTCCCAGATTATGAACTACCAACCATGTGTGGCCCTTTTGGTAAACAGGATCTTAAAAGAATCTGGTGGTGTCAAATAAACCACATAATGATGTTCTCTGACACAAGTTTTCAGGTTTTTCTGTAAGACTGAAAGTACTACATATACCTTTATGTAGGTTTTTTTAAAAACTTCAGATTCTTTTAAGATCCAGTTCCTTCTCTAGCTAAATTTCACCAAAGCAATCTGTGGCACAGGAGAATGACATGCATGTGAAGTACTATAAAAGCAGATATTTCAGAGCAAATGAATACTGGAAAAAAAAAAAAATCAACAACTCAAACCAATGTGCATCTATAGTGGGTAGCACTGCCCAATGATATAGTCCAGCATAAAAAAACCAGTGCTTTCTGAGAACAGTCTGGCGTGAGTTAGGCTCTACAGATACAAAAGAGATCAAACTTCCTTTCAGTCAAGGCTAGACAGCTGGGCTATAGTACTGGAGTTATATATACCACAGTATCATGTTGTCAAGTGGGCAGAAGTAGGTGAATATAAAGTGCCATCCTCATTTGTAATTTTTTCCATGGAGGTTTAGTGAAGGTCCGCATACCAATGTCTGTAGTCATTGTCACTCACCTGAATTGCTGGCATTTCCTTAGACAACAAGTTGTTGAACCATCTGTAAAAGGGTCCAATAGGTTTCTTCCATGCTTGACGGAAGAATGGGAGTTGAATTGCCATGTTGCTAACTGTGCAAATTAGTCCAAGCTCATGTCAGTCCCTGAATGGAAAAGTAAATTACAAGGTGGTGATTTATGGGTGTAGTTTGTTCAGCCTTCTAATTGCGCCAAGTTCAGGCCTATCCAGACATGAAGTGATTCTGAACATTCATTAATACTGACACTTTCCAGGACACTGTCATAAATTGGAGGGGGGAAAAAAAAAAAAAAAAGACATGTTTCCCTTATTGACATTGCAGTCCAGGCACTGAGAGCTTCGAATTAAATGTGCCTGGTGTCCTGGGAAGAGAGAAAGGCTTCATACAAGTAAATATTATTTGTGTATTTGCAGTAAGGGCTGCAAAGCTACAGAACCTCAGCCTGGGTTATAAAACTGGTGCTGTGAACCAATTGTAACAGTAACTTGTCCCAATTACATACCACTTCTGGTTTCCTCTCCATTACGTCAACAAGCAATGATGTGCATACTCTGTTACTCCATGGGCAGGGTAAAACCCTTTAAATATAAAGCACATATGCATGCTTGTTTCACCCACAAGATCTAAGCCCTTAAATATAGAATTATTGGGTTTTTTAATTAACAAAATATGCAATGTAATTTGTTAATGTACTTTATATTGCTAGATAGTTTAAAAATCTGCATATGTAAAGGCAGGACTATTGTATATCATACTGGAAAACAGAACTGGGTCATGTTGTATTTCCACCTTTCATGGTATGCTGAAGTTATGAATTTATGAAATTATGGAGTAGGCTTTACTACTCCACAAAAGAATGAGTTTCAAATAAACTTCATGGCTAGACATTGACAATGGAAATTGAACAGTTCATATATAAATTAAGCTAACAATTTCTGTTTCCTAGTTTGACTCCTGTCACTGAACAACACAGGCTTCCTTAAGCCAAACTATATGAATAATGCTGCAATATGTTCTCAATTAACGCACGAATACCTCATTGTCTCAGTACTGCTGGAGCAGAATTAAAATACAGTGCTTTGTAAAAGAGCATTTGGGTTTGGATTTCTGGAATACCTAGAAGCACTTTTTTTTTGTTTTGTTTTGTTTGGTTTTTTTGTTTGTTTGTGGGTTTTTTTTGTTGTTGTTGTTTTTGTTTGTTTTGTTTTGTTTTGTTTTGTTTTGTTTTGTTTTGTTTTGTTTTTTTTTACCAATAGATTTCAGGATGTTAACAAAATACCTGAAATACAGACCTGTCATGTTAGCTATACTGAAACAGTTTGGGGCAGGTATTTCTGTACTGAAAAAAAATCCTGAATAGGATTGAGATAGGAGTACTAAGCATTGTGTTGGTTTGTTTTTCAAAGTGAATGGAAGTGTAATTTATCTGATCATATTTATTGGCTATTTGACCTGCTTTATCTATATTAATTAGTCCAAAAGAGACTCATTAACAGCTTGCTACATCTCTGTCTGAAGTCAGTGACAACTGTACTTGCCTTTCCTGATATCATGCCTAAATTTTGTATTCCATCATAAAGCATGAAGGAACCCCAGTAAAGTTAGTATTTTCTTTCAAGGGCTGAGGTTTTAAATATATCTATGGTTTGAAAGAAATGAGAATTACAGAGTGACACAGAATTGTCATGGTTGGAAAAGACCTCTAAGATTGCTGCTGTGTAATGGCTATGTAATACACAGATTTAGATCACAAGAGGTTAATTGGTAACAATCTTTCATATATATATTCTGCATGCTAAGAAGTGTGGAAAGATTTTTTGCTTTAGTTGTTCCAGTAGAGCTGTAATTTGACAATATAAATATTTGTAAATTTTAGCAACAATTTTTAAAGGTAACTTTAGTTAATATTCTTGAAAAAATTTCTAAGGGGAAAAAAAAAGAGATCTGGGTCAAGCTTGTTGTTTGGTATTAGTATGTAATCTAAGCAAACATTTTGTTTATAACCTGAAAATTTTTCTGTTCTTCTTAGCAAGGCTGCTGACATGAGTAGCTGAACTTCCCCTCCCCTTTCTCTCTTCACGAACCTAAGTGTTTTTCATGTAGGCACAGTAAAATATGGTCTAAAAATATCCTCAATCCCAATCAAAACAATACACTTGAGCAAGCCACCCCCTCACCCCGGGTTCCTTAGCACCTATCCCATCTTGCACTCTAATACCCTTCTCCAGGATGAGTCAGGTCACTGTTAACCACAGCACTTAAGGCCAGGTTCTCTAACACTGCTGTGAACGAGCGGCTCAATGGCATGGTAAATATTTCAGGGGCTTGCAGTCATATGAGCCCAGTCTTTATGCCTATTTTAAGCAAACATCTGTACTTACTAGATATTTATTTGGACCTTGTAACAGATGCTTTTGAAAGCAAAAAATGGGAAAAGTATTCTTAAAATATTGAAATGTCCTATAGAAACAGTTACTTGTAGCTTGAGGCTCTGAAAGCATTGTATGCATACTAAAACAAATGCAACTAGCTAACTGCAAGCATTATTTTTAGAGGTTGATACAGCAGAGTAAGCAGGCATGATACTTAAACACATGCAAGGCTAGTTTTTCAAGAAGTAAACTTTGAAGCTCAATTTGCACATTGAGTTTTCTAGTGTGAGTATTCAATTTTTCAATTTAAAAACGTCCTTCTTCTCACACTACCTGTAATCTGATCCAGAATATAGAGCTCAAGTGTCAGAGAGTGTCAAAGTGTCTTCAAACAGCCTTAGAATTCAAAATTTCCACTACTAACTCTACAAGTCAAGCTGTTGCTCTTCTCAAAATTACTTAGGCTGAAACAACTGTATCCTGTATCTTCTTTCATGTGTTTTCTTCTTGTAAGTGCAGAAGAACTGACAGGCCTCTGAAGAAATTGCAGGTATGGGGTGTGACATTCCTTTTCCAGGCTGATGAACCTCACTCTCAAGTTGTTCCAGTTGCTGAAGTGTTTGCTCATGTTGTCACCATCTTCTGGCCTCTTTCTGCACTGCCACTGTGTCTTTTCTGAAAAGATCAGAGCTTTATGCTCTGCTGAAGATGCAGATGCTGAACAGATTTAATGCCACAGTCTACTCATTACTCCTTTCCTAATAATTCTGAACTTTTCCTATGCTTTTTGAGCAGTGCTGAACACTGGTCTGATATTTTCTGATATTAGCTGTTATTACCTTATGGGTCCTTCCTGAGCAGTAACAGTCAGCTCAGAAGCTGCCTTTATATACTTATGTTTCACTTACAGGGAATGTTATCTGCAATTTTATTTTACAGTCACTCAGTATCCTTCCCCCACTCATTCATTCCTCAATATGTAATTAGATTTGGAGGTTAATGGCTGCACTAATTAGCCTCCCACAGAAATGGATGTTGATTGCAGCATGGCTTCCTTAGATATAAGCTGCACACCTCTAGGTGGAGCTGGGAGTTTCCATCTAAGTCAGGCTGACAAATGCAACTGGATTGTTTTGTTTCTGCTCAGCATCAGACATGAAGGACTCCTTGGAGAACCAAGAGACTTCAGTAGGGTTTTTTTCAGCCTTAATTTCTCCAGCTCCGTTTTTATGACACAGGACCTTTCATAAGCATTCAATCTGGGGGAAGAATACAAGTTATGTTTGGAAAAGGTAGAGTAGATGTTCCAACATATCCTTCTGGATCTCAGGCTTGGATGTAGGACTGTAGATGTGAATTACACATGTGAATACAGAGGATGATAGCTGTGAATTAGAGCTGTCCTTAGTGGTTTGCCACAAACTCATCCATTCCCAGCTTATTCTGTCTTCCCATGTGTCTTTTGCCTCTTGCTGTTTCAAAGTGCAAATTGCAGTAGATGAGCTGCAGCGTTTACAGAGAGTGTCTGTAGTGCATTGTTGATGATTTGTCCCAGGTCTTGATTTGGTCAATCACTTGCAAAGATTAGCAGAGCCTCTTGCTAGTTATTTTTACAGTTACTCTGCACTCACTGGGAATTGCTTATGCTTTCCATTTAAATACCTCTGCAGTAAAGGGCAGTTACCCAAGACTTGTTGCATTGTTCTCTTTTCTGCTTTAAATACTGATGTTACTTTAAGTCAAACCTCAAATGTGTAAAGACTGCCAGTCAGTGGGGATAGTTGCACTCTAGCTGCCACAGAACAGGAGAGATTTCTCTATCTCATCTCTTGGTGACAGAGAAAAGGACTCACAATCGGGTAGCTGAGGTCTGCCATAGGGACACATCATATTGTAATATCTGACATCATATTGTAATATCTGTCAGAGATGAGGATACTTTAAACTATGCTTCTGACAATAGCTCTGGTGAAGAAGCAGTAATTGCTGGTGTATGAGAATGTGTTCTGGCACTGAATCTGACTTATTTCATAGAAACACAAGCTATAAATGGAAACTCCTCTTTTGCTGGCATAAGTTGTACTGGTGGTATCATTTCACATGCTGGTATCATTTCCACCCTTCTAGTGCAAACCAGGCCCCAGAAAAACAGACATTACTGAAGGAGCAAAATAACAAGTAATTAACTGCTAAGTGGAGAATAATACACCCAATGTTTCCAGAAAATGGGAGGAATGCATTGAAAAAGCAACATATGGCTCTGAGTCCTCCAAAGGGTGGAGCAGCTTGGGTGCCCTTTTTTCCATCTGTTCTCTGTGCTTTTCCTCTCCAATGAATATATTCTGGCATCTGCAAACTCTGTCCTTGGCTGCATAAAGAATAAAAATCCATGTGTTGCTCAACAACCACTAACCAGCTTGCTGGGACTCAACCAGTCACACTCTATTCTGGATGCCATAAGAGGAATAGGAGGCAGACTTTGATCACTGGCTGGCTTTTGCTTACCCTGGTGCTACCGACACACAGGATTTTTTACTGAGTAGCAATAGCAGCTGGAGACTCATGGACACATTTGCTCCCTGGTAGATGGGAACATATGGTGAACAACCTTCTTGCCCTGTCCTCTTTACAGGCCTTATAGCAGAGCTTCTAAGAGTAGAGTTTAGGCTGAGATGTTGTTAGCTGAGAAAAATATGACATGATGGCATAATGTGGCATTTATTGTTTCAGTAACGTCATAGATTTTTGTGAGGTTTCCCTGTGTTCCCCGTGAAGTCTGAAAGTTTCTCTAGATCTCCAGATGCACTTTTAACCCGAGGTACACCTCTGGACTACATAAGAACCTTTTGCAGATGATGGGCTATGAGAAGATGTTGGGAAGGTTTGGAAGGTTTATCTCCTTGACAACATCCTAAGATATTGCTGACAGAGTGCTGCCAAAGCAAGCTGAGCTGACATAGGGCAATGGCATCAGTGCATCTCACTGGAGGGTGCATTAGTGACCCCCACAGGGAGCAACCTGGTCTCATACCTGTGCTGCTTCAATGTCTCAAAAACACCCAGCAGGCTGGCCTTGCGCTCTGGGAAAGACATTGTTTTTAAAACATTAAAAACAAACAAAAAACAAACAAACAAACACAACAAAAAATCAAACAAACAAACAAACAAACCACAACCCAAAAAAGAAACAAAAAAAAGAACACCACCCAAAAAAAACCCCAAACCCCCCCAAAAATGAAGAAAAAAACATACCCTGCTCATATCAGGGAAGTTCAGTTTGGGGGTGGGGAATCCAAACATTTATGAACTTTGATTATTTAAGAGGCAGTTGTTTTGGTTTTCAGTATTTTATGTCACTTGGTGATAAGCCAGAAAAAGTGTCTATGCTTAACATGCAAGCTCACTGGCTGCAGGAAATCTTTTAAAAAGAGATCGTGTTTGAATTGGTGTGAAAGCACAGCTGCACTTAATGCCATTAAAAGAAAAAACAGCATGATGGCTTTGGTGGTTGGATCATACCCAAATCAGTATGTCAATAGCAAGAGTATGAAAAAAAATGGAAAAATAAAATTAATATTGAAAATGAAACAGCACCTTGGAACTGAAACTGAAGAAAATGGCTGTTTTTTTCTTTTTTAATCCTTGCTGGACCATTTGTCAAAGCTGGCATGTTTTGGCTGTATTTTTTTTAAATAATTCACAACACCAGCAAATCCATATTTTTTTTCAATTAGAAAAACAGCAACAACATTTAGATAGTCTCAATTAGACAAATGGCTCAATTCTGACTATGGCCTGTTTTTGATGGCTGCTCATGCCTGATGCCACCCCCCAAAAGTGTAAAGACAGGTTCTGCATGTGCTGTACAGAAGAATAATTTGTTCTAATTTCCTATGAGGATGAGAAATCTGAGTAGCAAAGTATAGTCAGCGCTAAGCCAATGCTCCTGTGCCTAAGTGCTTTCTCTGCTCCAAAACCTGACGGTTCTCTCTATGGGCAGGCACGCTGTGGAAATGCTTCACCTTCCCCTACTGAAGAAGGAGTTTCTGCAGTGTAGGTTGAAGCTGTCGTGTTGTGCTAATTGCCTGTCTATGTCGCCTCGACACCTAACCCCTTGGGTAATAAGCATGTGGTGAGGCTCAGCAGCATCTCAGCAGGTGGGCATGAGTGAGAGCAGCCTAGACATCACCTGTATGCTCCAGGTAGGGGTAACATGATCAGGAAAATGGGGAAACAAGAAGGCTTTTATTATGGAGCTGAAGTGATGACAGCAGGCCTGGGGTATCAAGCACACAGAAATCAGCTTTTTCTTTGAAGGGACAAATGAATGGTTTCTCTGCTCATGAATCTAGAACTAAGAGACTTGAATTTCTAGATTTTGGGGAAATGTCAGAAGTTTGGAGTGAAATCTTGATATCTTTGACCTTACTTAACTCAGGAAAGAGTAGCTGACTGAATTTGTATGGACATGTTGCTTTCTTTATGTATTTCATTGCTTTGTCAGCTCAACATGTTAAATCTTTGTGTGTTATTTTTCTGTTGCTAAGCATGTCACAGTGTGCCATCTCAATGCTATAACTGGGATGTAACACAGGCCAGGTACAGGCACATGTTTTCCAGCTGAACTGGAGCTATGAAAGAGCTGCTAAGGCAGAGACCAAAGGAGGCTGCTTCAGAGAAGAAAGGTTGTGAAGGAAGCAGCAGGATGGTGTGATAATCCAGAAAAGAAGCCATCTCAATGCAAGCTGAGTAGGGACAAAATAAAAAAGATGGGAAATCAGAACTGATTTAAGTGTAATGAATGTTGATAAGGAAGACAGGAGAGGCTTTAGACAGGAGAGGCTTAGAGACTTTGTCACCTGCAGGATAGAATTTTGTGGGTTTCTGTTGTTTAGTTGTCTTTCCTGCAATCAACATGGCTAAAAATACTGTTAATGTTCTTGATAAAAAGTGAAAGGTGAGCAACGCTGCAATGTCCATTTGTAAGCAGAGAGGGATTTTGCACGAGGAGAGGAGCAGCTGTGATCCTCTTTGAAAGACAAGACTTCAAGAGAAGGTGTGTGCATGCCTATATCCTATTAATTTCATTGGGAAATACAAACATTTACCAGGAGAGTATATGCCTACAAATTTAAAATAAATGCCTGATCCTAGTATTCATTTGAGGACTCTGATGTATTATATGAAAAGAACAGCTAGGCAAAATTATAGAAGATTAAAAAAATATATTATGTAACTTGATGAATAATCAACGGTATGAAGTTTGTTTATGCGCCTATAGCTCTGGTTGGTACCCAAATATTATGCAAATTTATCTCCTAACACTGTGCCTAGCATAACAATGTGTATTTTTATTTCAGTGCTTTGCTGCTTTGTACAGAGCTTTTGCTGTTCATGCTGTCACACAATAGGTTTTCTGATTGCAGCATGCACTATAATTTAAGCCTTGATTAAAAAATGCACTCTCTAATGGACCTTTAATGGAGTTTCTCTTTAATGAGGAAACTAGAAGTGATAATTAATATTGAACACAGAAAGGTTTGATCCTTATTTATGTTGAAAGATTTTACACCTCTCCATCAGTTAGGAATTCCTTAATATATGACACACATTTCCAGCACGCTAAGATACACTTGTACTAACAGAGTAGGTACAGAGGCTTGGGGACGAGGTAGCCTCTGATTTATTTTTATTTTGGGACATGTATTATGGGGAGAGTTGTTGGCAGTACCTCTATTGGACTTAGCAATATGTGAAATCAAAGTAACATAGTAAGCCCTTTGCCTCCTGAGGAATTTAGTCACAGTCACAAATGTGTGACAAAGTATGCACCGACCTAAAGATGGGCTCCCGAGCTGGTCAGAAAATGATATTCTTTGCAATGAAAAATCTCAGTAAAATCTAATATGCTTTTTGGTCACATCAACAACACTCCTAGCCAAATTATATATTAAGATGAATTTTTAGACTAAATTTTTACTTTAAAATTACCTTCTAAATTAAAACAAAACAAAACAGTTCTGGAGGAAAATGTTTCATCCCACATAGGAACACCCATGCATGGCAACACTGCAAGGGACTGCTCCCCCTAACCTCATGTCTGGCAACACAGACATTGTGAACAGACTTCCCAGCAGTTCCTTGCTTTGAGCTCTCTCTAAGTCAATGCTTTGCTCCCTACTCAAAGCAGCACCAGTGAAGGTGACAGTATAACTGTGGGGGTTTTATGTAACACTGAGCCTCTGTTATTGACAATAATACCATTAGTTTGATTTGATACCATGTGTATGTACCTCTATATAAAATCTTTACAACTGCACTTCCCTCCTTCCTGTTAATACTTTCCATCTTTTAAGACATCCAGCCAAATCAGTGGGACAGCTTTGAGCCTGTTTCATGTGTTCTGCAGCTGGACCGCCCCTATGCAGTGAACAGTCTAGAGCTCTTTCTATTGCCAGGTCCTCTGCTCTCATTCACTGTTCTTTGTTGTTACTGCTTGCCTATTAGTTGTCATGTTGTGAACAAGTCAGCTGCCTTATCCTTTTTCCTCCCTGCTGAAAAACGATGAAAGTTTTTGTGTGACTTTTCATAATTTGATGAATTTACACAGGGACTAACATTCCCTGTGTTGGTTTGATCAATGGTGTCTGGATGTAATTATCACAATTGGTTCCCCAGGTACCATAGGCATCCTTAGAAGATGTGGAGTGAATAGATTTATGTATTTATTGCTGTCAACAAAATCCTTCCTATTGATGGAAAAAAGAGTTTACATTAATTTTTTTGGTCATCTTCCCTATTTGGGTCTGTGCAATCCTTCCTCAGTCCTGCTTCTCTACAGAGAAGAAAAGCTGCTTAGATGAACAACCTGTCCTCTCATAACCAAGACCTGGATCAACATCCAAACATCCACTAAATTAAAGGTCTATATTTTTCCTATTATAGTGTGACTGTACACTGGTTTTTTATATTCTCATTTGTATACAAGTAATTAAAAATGTGTGTGTACATATAAGTGCATATAAAAGCAGAACACAAAGAGAAGGACTGGTGAAACACTTGATATTTTTTCTCTTTATTGCTGTTCTTTTACCCCTCTGCCCAGCTCCCCATTTTACAGCTCTGCTTTCACATCACTTCATCTATTCTGTGGGATGTGACTGGGAGAAATGGAGTCCCTGGCAGATTGTCCAGTTTGTGTTTGTTCTGACATTACTTCTGTATATTTGTTACATAAGGAAGACTTTAAATAAATAAATAAATTCAGCTATGTAAATAACAGATGTGTTTCTTAAATCACCTCTGTCTTGGAACTTTGTTAAGGGGAATCAATCTCACTTGCAGATACAAGCTTAGATACATCCTTCAAACAACCATGGCAGCAGCATTAGGTGGAGTTTGCAACTTGTAAAATTATTTTACCATAATCATGGCCTACCTTTGCTTTCTCTTTCTTATTAAATGACAAGTTCCTAGAGGTAAAACATTCACAAAAGAATTAACAAAAGTATGTGATGCAAAGCTGTAGTCAGATGGATTCATAAGTCAGTAACAATGTAATAGCAAATATAACTGCATCCAAATACTGGAGATGTCGTCTGTCAGTACAATGTAGGTGCTCTGGTCTTACCAACTTGCCTAAAGAGCACTTTGCACTTGGTTCCTTTTCTTTGGCAACAATATTTCCTCCTTTTCTTCCTTTCTCCAAAGGGAATTTCTTTACTTCAAATCCTTAAGTAACTTCTCTGTGCAGGTGTTGACATACATTGTCAGCTTAGTAATTGCATTTAGGTTTTTCCAGTATTTAATTTTTTCCCTTTCAACCTTGTGTTCAAAGTTGACTCTATTTTAGAGCTAGAAAAAAAAAACAACAGTCCCCTGCAGCTGCTGGTTTTCTATTTTAATGGGATAATATTTTCTAACAGTGAAGGGTTAATTAGAGCCATTGCTCCCTGGTCTACTACTGCTTTCAGGGAATTTAAGTTACGGGCTTCAGAAGGATTCATCACACAAACAGCACCAGAGAAACATAAATAAATCCATCTGATTTTTTTTGGTAGTTTTATTTTCAGTGCTTATAGGACATAGAGATGACTCTCTGCTTCTGCACAGAAGTCAGGATTTAATAAAGGCAGGGAGTCTAGGATCTCCACCGAGCAACTGTGAGCACTGTACAATTAGATTTGCCATCATAAGAACAGATGACTTCCTTAGGGAAAGTGCAGAGGCAGTGAACTTTGACAGGACATATTTATAAGCTATCAGTATGAAAGAAATGGTTAAGAGTGGAATGAAGGAGAAAGTGATTACAGAGAAGGTAAGATGACAGGCAACTTTAAGAGCATCTTAATGGAAGGTACATTGGAACAGAGAGGTGCATTTATATGGCTAACAGACAAAAGAAATCAGCCTTTTTAGAACAGAATAAAACAGAACAGAATGGAATAGACTATTTCAGTTGTAAGGGACCTACAAGGATCATCTGGTACAACTGCCTGACAGAATTAGGGCTGACCAAGTTAAAGCATGTTATTAAGGGCACTGTCCACATGCCTCAAACACTGACACACTTGGAGCATCAACCACCTCTCTAGGAAGCCTGTTGCAGTGTTTGACCGCCCTCTTGGTAAAGAAATACTTCCCAATGTTCAGTCTAAAGCTCCTCTAGTGCAGCTTTAAACCATTCCCATGTGACCTATCACTGGATACCAGGAAGTAGAGATCAGCACCTCCTGCTTCACTTCCCCTCCCCAGGAAGCTGTAGACAGGAGTGAGGTCACCCATCAGATTTCTTTTCTCCAAACGGGACAAACCCAAAGTCCTCAGCCACCCCTCACAGGACCTGCCTTCCAGCCCTTTCACCAGCTTTGTTGCCCTCCTCTGGATACAACCAAATACTTGAACGTCCTTCTCAAATTGTAGGGTCCAGAACTGCACACAGTACTCAAGGTACCAGTGCTGAATACATTAATCACCTCTTTTGACCAGCTGTTTATGTTGTGTTTGATGCCCTCCAGGGTGCAGTTTGCCCTCTTGGCTGCCAGGACACACTGCTGACCCACCCTCAGCTTGCTGTCAACCAGTATCCACAGATCCCTGTCTGCAGGGCTGCTCTCCAGCCTCTCCTCTCCCAGTTTATACTTCTGCCCAGCATTACTCCATCCTAGGTGCAGAATCTGGCATTTGGATTTGTTAAATTTTATCCCATTAATCATGCTAGTACAAGAAGACTAAATTTTACTCCGAGCCATTAGCAGACCAAATGAGTCTTCAGGATTCTTTGTGAAAGATCACATTGTTTCAGGTTCTTGTACCAGCCCAAATACTCCAGGGGATGCATAGAACAAGAAGCTAACATCTACCATATAGGCAGTATACAGTACCCACTAGTTTCATGTCATCTGCTTCAAGCAGCTAGAAGTTGCTTATTCCAAACCAGCCTCACCACAGAGTGCAGATGGCAGGAGGCAGGAGCAGCAAGCAGCCAGACATCATTTGGCATCCAGGCCTGAGCACCGGCCACACTGGAGACGTGAATAAGGCCAATTGTTCGCGTGTTCTTACTGCCTGTCTGCTGCCAAGGGCGGATGTCTGCCAAATTGAGGACAAGAGCAGTCAGGAGCTCATCCCACTTGCCCTTCCCTTGTGGAGATGACACAGGCAGGATGCTAGATTGATGCTGTGATGTGGTGACTCCTGTACCACTGCTAACATTTCAGAGAGACTCAACATCTCAGTGGTGTGCTACCTAAGTCTATAACTGATGTATAGAGTCTGGAAGTCCATGACATGCAGAGATTAAGTAATTCTTCCTCTGTGAGGCTGTAGGAAAGGGTAGAATGGGTTTTTCTAAGCCTAAAACATTCCCTGGAAAACCAGACAGCGTATCGATCAGTAAACAAATAAGCACAATAAACATTTATGGTCTAGTAAGCAAAGACTTACCACATCATGAACACACTAGAAACAGAAATAGAGGTTCCTTAGCAGTGATCTATAGAGAAAATACAAATTAAGTGTAGGGTTAGCAAGCAGAAACAAAGTGTTACATAGGAAGCCTATTGAAGACTTAAGTAGCAACCTGGAAGAGAAATCTGGATTAATTAAGTGAAGTTAATGAATTTTGAGAATTAGGCAAGATTACTTCAGAATGCCCTTTCTTCCATATATGCCATAAACCCAGAAAGCTTGCAGTCTGCTCTAGAGGCTAGCATATCTCCACAGTTCCCTACGGTTTGGTTACTGAGCTGAGCATCTCATGAATAAACATTTTTGACCCCCCTTGTGTGAGAGGAACAGTGTGAGAGCCACTCTTCTCCCATTCAAGACCTTATTCACAAATCCTGGTGGCAGCCAACCGAAATAGTCACTGCTCCTATTTGCAAGAACTTAATCTATCAACTTTATTAGGGTCTGGTGCTGCTGTTGCTCTCTAAAGTGTGTTGGCATAGATCAGCATTTGCACTCTTTAATATGGTAGGCCTTTACAAGTCCAGTCATTTTCAACTCGAATGGGCTAAGGAGATCTCGTACTGTTGTACTGGGTGGCTTGGACTGGTTGTGCCTATTAAGCTGTGCTGGCAGAAAAGCCTTCAGCTGCATCTGCATCAGCAGCTAAACAGGAATACATGGAACAACAATGGGTGGTTTCTACTGCACAGAGTACAAAACATCAAGTGAGGCTGTGAGAAATGCTTAGTTCTGTGCAGCCTGAAAAGACACCAGATTTCATGGCTGAAAAGCCGATCTCCCTTCTGAGCTGTTAAGTTTCTGCAGGATTCAGGCAAGCATGAGTCAACCTGTATTTGGTCTCTGTTTTTAAGTTTATTATTACTATAAATAGAAAAACATGTGGCAGAGTTTGCTCTTACTTTTGGTTTGTGTGTTGAGTTTTATGCCCCCCTCAAAAAAGCCAAAATTCTGGAGCATGATTCTTTATTCTTCTCTACTCTGACACACTTGATAAATGCTTGACTAAATCAGATTGTTGATTTTTAGATTGATTTTTTTTTTACATCAGTTTGTAGCCTGATTAACTGTTTTTTTACACTGATAGAAGATTTTTACCCTTTCTTGTCATTTACATAACCATCTCTATTTGTATGAAGTACAAAATAAGGAGAGTCCTCACTGTTGTGACTGGGTAGCATTTTGCAAAGGCGTTTTAAAGGTGCATGTCTAGAAGACAACAGAGCTACTATATGTAGTTTTTGTCTAGTTCTATTAGGCAACATGTGGCTCATATTGCAGAAAGAAAGAAAAATATGATGAAAATAGCCGGAGAAAAGGGAGAATAGGAATACAAATATTGAAAAGATTCAAGGAATAATGAGCTTAGAAGGTAGAGTGAAAGGTAACTGGATTGAGATGGCAAAAACTTAAGTAAGTAATGAAAATTTGCTGGTTCTTTTTCTTTTCATATAGTGACAAAAGGATAAGTATTTATTAAGTAAGGAAGACGAGGAGAGTAAAAGCTTCTTTTCAGTCAAGCAGCAAACCTATCAAGCCTACAGCATCTGTAGCTGCTGTGAGAGCTGGCAATAAATTTTAGAGTATTTAATAAGTTATAGTCCCAATAGCGGGAGACCACTGCCAAAGCCATCGGTAGCAAACAGTCATATTCAGTTAGAAGTTTTGAGGTATAACTTCCCTTTTCAATACAGTCAATCAGTATCTGTTTCTTAACGTAAGTCAGCTGGGTGAACAACGCGTAACACGGTACACTCATGTCTCATATTCTTTCCTTTGGCAAATGGCCTGTGATTGTGCTTAAGGTTGGTTTTGCTCAGTATTTAAAAATATGAGTGAACTTTTCTTGAGCCATGGATCTGGAAGAGGTGAACTCAAGTACTCAGATTTTAACCTGCTCTGCCTGCATAATGATCACTTGAATGCTTTCTAAACTCAACAGTCAGACTGACAGCTGAACATTTGGCTTTCTGCAAATATCCCCATACAACTTCTTTGATTCCAGAATGGTGATTTTTCATGAAATGTTTACAGAAGGTTACTGAAAATACTGTCTAAGGATCTAACAGCTGTTGTATTCCTCTGTTGTATGTCTGATCACAGAAATTTGTCAGGATGAGACTGGAAAATGTTACCATAATATGTATAAATTTGCTTGGTTTTATTTGACTTCTACTTTTTACATAAAAAAAACCCCTCATCCCTGCTGTAGCAGGATGTGTCATAGTTTTACTGACTAGAAAGGGCTTGGTCCCAGCTCCCCACAAATGACATCCCCCTCTCTTTGACCTCCACACTTTCTCCCAGCTCTTATACATAGATGAGCAAACGCTTGTGTACTGTGCCCTTTGGATGTTGTTCTGAAAAGTGAGCAATATTCATTTGCAGTTAGGGGCTGTCATGAGTAGCCTGAGGACAGCCTGACTTGGCAAATAAATTTTTGAAGCCAGCTTTCCAAAAATTAATCCTCTTTGCCTAACCTAATTTCTCAAATGCAGCAGTTCTGAAAAATTCAGCCTTTTAAGTTTATCTGTCTGGCAATATCTATTGAAACAGTAATAAGAATACACTTGTTTTCCAAGTGAAACATTTGTACTCAGCTGCTGTTACAATATAGGGGCTAAACTGCTTGGTATTTCCTAGCTTCAAAGTGCTGCTGAAGAATCAAGGGAAGTCTGGGACACAGAGGTAGAAATTGTACTGGATGACCTGTATTTTGGTGACTGCGATTCACTGCAAATTGAAGATGGAAAAAGGCCCTTTTGGCCTTTCCAGCAGATCAAAGTGATCCTCTATTCAGGTATTTTTTTCCTTGGTATTATTTAGTTACAATGTCCTGAGTACAACATTTTGCAGGATGTAGCAGCAGGAAAGCCAGGTTTCTTGGAAGGCAGGATTTTCAAAAGCACCTGACTTTTTAATGGGATTTCAGTATCTAATTCCCCTATGTGTCTTCCACCGTCCCACTCAAATACATCTGGTATTCATGGTAAGTGGAATTGCAAAACCCACTAACCTTTCAGTTAGAATAGGTGGAGTTCTTGTCATCAAATATTGCAGTTAGAGATTTGCCAGTATGAATATTTCTGTCTCTTTTTTTTTCCTTTGAATTTTTTGACCTTTATTATAGTTCACCTGAAGCTCCCTGTTACTCCGAAACATAAAAGCAAAATCCTCAAGTGATTACAAAAGCATGAGTAATTCATTTCTTCCCTTCCACCTAACATGCACACAAATAATAAGTTAAAGCTAAGTAGTTACACTTATAGGAAAGTGAGTGAGGGTATTTGAGCTAGGAGAAATATATAATGACAAGAAACACTTTTTCTCTGATATGCTGAAGTGCAATATTAATTTCAGTTCTCAAACCTTGTTTTAATGATTAGATGGTCCCTTGAGGATAGCTCACCTAGAAATCCTATACAGAAGTAGCTTGCATTTTCTAGTTTTCCTGATTTGTATATACAGTACAGAATACATGCTGCTATAGAATTGTTGATACTAAAAATAAATTACAAAGGAGAGAAGACATGTCGAGACAAAAATTATTGAATAAAGTTGCCTCTCTGACCCTATTCAGAATATCTGAAATAAAATTTTGTGTCCACTGACCTCTTCCTTTCTCCCGCAGCTCAGAAGATACTGAGCTATGATCAGTCACAACTGATCACAGACACTCCGTGTCTTTCACAGCACAGTCTTCACCCCCAGGATGGAGAACACCCTACTCTCCACAGGTAAGGTGAGCTTGGTGCAAGGGTACTACCAAAGCTGAGGCATGAGCATGCACTGGGAATGCAGGGGACCTACAGACCCAGCTGTGGCAATGGCTGTGTTCCAGTAATGAGTACTTTAAACTGCCCACATCTGCAGTGCAGGCAGGAGTATTTTAGGGCCCCAAAGCTCTCCCCATTGGCATGTCCTAATGTTTTCCTTAGAACTCTGCTTGAGCACAAGCTGGTTTCCATACAGCTTTGATGCATGACGGAGACCTCACATGGACTTACCGACAGCATTCCTGACGTCTTGGGTGAAACCTCTTCTCTTGTCCTTGCTTCTGTCGGCCACCTGATGTCAACAGTGACTTACAAAGTTCCTGGCAGTGCTGAAACACTGGGGATTTCTGCTTTTGCTCCTTCTGTCAAGGCACACTACAAAGTTATGCATCTTTGTAGGTCTACCTGCAGATCACTACCAGTGAAGAGCTCATAGAATATGCAGAGGGAAGGTGATCAGTCTGGGGAAAATGTATAAAAATGACAGCTTGAACAAAAGTCAGGAACATGCACTAGCTAGGCAGGCTAAGTGACAGAATATATTACTTCATCTTCCACCCCTCCCTCCCTGAGACACTTTGTATAGAAAATCAGTAACAACTTAAAAGAAACACCCTTATTTAATGAATTCCATATATATGTAGATAACAATTCCTAACTTTCCAATAAGGGAGATATCGACTTGTTCTGATAAAGAAGGTGAGCCTTAGGGTGAAATGCGCCTGATGAATAATCAGTCTAACCAATAGAGTGGGCACTAAACTGCAGACTGCATGTGTTATTAAAATACCATGTAATGTATCCCAATCCACCACTACAGACATACTGAGAATTCAGGGAAAGATGGGAAATAAAGCATGTTCTTTGCTTATTATTAAATTCTGAACACTTGATCATTTTTCTCCCCATTCTTGAAGACTGGAAGAATATTACATACAATTTCACGCTGACACATTTTTAGCAGCTTCATATGCATATAGCATGTGATTGATTACCTGATTCCTATGAGAATAGAATGCACACAGGGTCTATAAACAGTTAAAAAGCAAGGGAATGTAGCTTGTGAACCAAAAGGCCTTAAATCCTCTTTAAAGAAGCTGCTACCTAGGATTCCATGACCAAAAATATGTTTTTCATACTAGAAAAGTTTATTTCCATATCAAGTCAGGAGGGTATTCCCTGTGCTTAACTCCACCGCTTCATTAGGGTCCAAAGACTGGGAACTGTCTTCCTCTATCAACCATGGAGACAGAGTTACCTTCAGGGGCAGCTGACAGTACCTGAATTAAACTTTCTTCTCAGTTGTCTCTGGAGAATCTAGGATGACCTAAAAGTACAGTTAAAGTTATGATATATTACTCTGTTTTGGATCCAGAGTGTGCTATATTTCTGTACTGGTTTTACTGTGTTACATACCTGTGTTGTTGACTATGTTTTCTTTCTCCAGGTCTGGAGTCTATGGGAGTTGTGGGAGTCAATTTCTGATGGATCTGTGTCTTCTTGTCAAGAGAAAATGAGGGCATGCATCACCTGACTGCTTTCATGCAACATTATCATTTATAAATATAAGGCTCTGCAGTTTACTGAAGATGGAAGGATATTAAAGTAGTGATAGATGCCCTAGAAATTGATATTTAGCAATTACCAATCATTTGAATTTGCTTGTTCCTGAGCACCATAGACAGCTTTTGGTTTTGTACTTCAGACAGGCAGAATGTTCCTCTGCATGAGAACTCCACAGATATTTTCTTCTTTTGTTTTCAAAACCAGAGTGCCTAAACTGAAAAAGCCTGCAGAAGAGAAGCCTGAGAGGGGAGCTGATGAATGTTTCCAAATCTCTGCAGGGTGGGGGGCAAGTAGAAGGGGACAGGCTCTTGTCAGTGCTGCCCTAGGGCCAGTCTCTTTTCAGTGATGCCCTGGGATAGGACAAGGGGGCAATGGTCACAAACTGGAACCCAGGAAGTTCCACCTCAATAGGAGGAAAAAACTTCTTCACTGGGAGAGTGACAGAGCCTGGAAGAGGCTGCCCAGGGAGGTTGTGGAGTCTCCTTCTCTGGAGACTTTCCAACCCCCCCTGGATCTGTTCCTGTGTGGCCTGCCCTGGTTATTCCTGTGTTGGCAGGGGGGTTGGACTTGATGATCTCCAGAGGTGCCTTCCAGCCCCCACCATTCTATGATTCTGTGGTCTGAGCAGCTGCTGTGAGACAAGATGTTTAAGTCCTATCAGTAAGCAGAGAGGGGATGTACTTTGAGAATTTAACTGCGTATCCCATTTGAAGGTGCCTGTCTGTTTGTTTGAGAAAAGGCTGCTAAAATAGCAGACCCGTACAAAAATCCCTTCCCATGAGAGGAATTTTTTGCAGTGCCTTTCTCCATGGTATGGGCCATGATAGAGGTGAGATTAAAGAGCTATTCTGGTTACCAGGTATTTTTTGCATTACACCTGGAATTAACTGTATCCACTGTGCCCCTGGGCAACACCCAGAGGACGAAAGCCCATTATTATCATCAGTGAGCTAGGGAGAGAAAGAGAAATGTCACCTGAGACAGAGAACCTGTCACTGAGGGACTACAGCATTGCAAGATTTATCTAACAGCTCACACAACATCAGGGGCAGAAATGGAGTACCAGTTCAGATCTCCTGAGTCCCAGCCTTGGTCTGGGCTTGTTGCATGATGCTGTGCATCTTCCCACCATTAAAAGGTTGATCCTTGATTTGCTTCTGTTCGTCATGACACATTCTGGAATTTCTTTACTACAAAATGTTGTCAGAGTGATGATAATTTATCAGTCTTACTGAGGCAAAAGAAGTGCTTTGAGATATAAGCTTCTAAGCAGTTCCTAAGTATGCATTCATCAAGACCATGTCTTTTCATACACCTCTTTCCTAGGACAGCAAGGTGAGGGATAGTGTATTAACAATGCTGGGATTGTAGAGCAGGTGTCCTGTGAGATGTCAGCACTGTGTGCTGCTGGGGAGTGAACTTCATATAAATATCCCATATCCCCAGGTCTCTAGCACCCAAGTGTGTGAATAAAGCATAACTCATAGGAAAGTAATGATTTTTTAAGCTGTCCAGAGTATAAATTGTGGTCCCAGACCAATTACTTTATACACATTGTTTCATTCATTTGTGAAGCCCACTACATATTCCAGATGAATTGAATATTTCCATCCTTAATTAGAGAGATTAAATGGGTCTGTTTTTCACAAAGGACAATACCATTGTAAACCTGCCTTTGAAACCACTTCTTATTCTTCCCCTTGGGAAAAAAGATAAACACATACCATTCACACGCTACAGCTGACACAAAGCTCATGCAGGAGACAGGATGGTGTGGTAAATGTATTGGGACCATGAAACAAAGGTGGATGTGCAGAAATGCAGGGACAAGATCAGCAGTGGATTTTTCCCCCTTTCCTTTCTCTTAGGTTTAATGGCCAAAATAGCAAATAAACAAACAAAAAAACAACCTAGGAGGGAGGAATTAGTTTTACCCAGACTGAAATAGCCATTTTGGGGGGACATAGACTTAAGTGAGAGAACAATGACAAAAGAAAATGTGTATTGATCTGGAAAGTTCTGTCTGACCTGAACAAAAATGTTTTAAACACCTTAAAAAAAAAAAAAAAGAGGAAAGAAAAAGGCATGCCTTTTGAAACCAAAGTATCAAAAATATAGCTTAATGCCAAAAGGAAACATCCCAGATTAGTTCCTGAACTAAGCCTCAATGAGTGAGAAGAAATCACCTTGTTTTAGAACATCCACACAATGCTCTCTCCTGGCTGCCAGCAGTTTTACCATCAGTGCCATTGCAAGGTCCCAAGTTTCCTGAGTGCCCCACAAGCACCCCTGGGAAAGCCATTGTGTCCATCTCAGGCATCCTTCGTCCATCTTACCACCCACGTGACCTAGATGCTGATAAAAATCTCTGTGCAACTCAACCTCCAGATCAGTCCCATTTCTCTGCCCAAAGTGCCAAGGGTCTTCTGTAGTAGTTCCTGCCTTGTCCTCAGAAGATTCTGATTGTATCAAAGAGCCCGGGGACAGATCAGTGTGCAAAATCCACCTCAACAATCACCAGATGGAGCCATTTTGTGTACTTTGCAGTTTTATTTTCCATGTTTGTGGATAGGCTCTCTTATATGAGAAAACCTCTTTCTTTCCAGCTTTTTTTTCCTATGATGCTTTTTAAAAGCTTTTTGGCAATTTGCATGTGTGACACATTACAAGATTACTCCCCCCACCACATCACCTTGAAGTCCAGAACTTGGGCATGGGGCAATGTTTTGCAAATTATTTTTAAATCAAGCATATTTCTAATTTTTCTTATGCAGAAAAAGCTTTTAAAGCTTAGTCTAAGTGCTCCCTCAAGGCACAAAACTCTGAAAGCAATCATAAAGGAAAATGATTAAAAAAAAAAAAAAAAGCAACGTGATTTGTAGAGGCAAATGGGTTATTTGTTAAATTTTTTGTTTTGGAGAATGTGTTGATATTAGGAAGTCAGGAGTTGGAGAACAGAAGTCTTTTTACTATGGTTATTCATCAGAGGATGTGAGCGATATGGAATTACTCTTTGGATCACTTACCCATAGATGGTTTTGATGTTTATTAACTGACATTTCAGTTACAAAACCAACCCACTGCAAGCCAGTGTGAAATGATCATTAGTAAAGTCAGGCTGCTGCTGCCATAACTTCACTGTGAACACTAGGGCTGGGACATAATACAAACTCCTAAAGAAACTTAGCCCAAAATAAGGTTTCTCTCTTGAAAATCATCTTTTTTTTCATAAGCACATATATGGTAGATCCAGATTCATCAAGTGGTACTATCTAATAGCTCAGGAAGAAGGAACAAGGGAAGTAGACCAACACACTGATATTCACGAGCACAGTGTCTCCTGGAGTGATTTACTTTGTGGCTCAGCTGCAAATCAAACATAGTCCTTCTAGAAGTCCTTGCTTCTGCAGCTTGCTGCCAGGGTCAGGTTAAGCTGGAAAACAAAAATTTCAGTTTGCCTTCTGAGTTGCCTGTATTTTTGAAGGAATAAAGCATACTTCAGATATTACACAATCCACTGGCTGAAGTACAGATTTGGGGTCAGAACAAAATGCCTGAAAATTTACTGAATGACCCAAAGGAGAAAAGAAGGGAGATGATGACTGAGAACATACATATACAAGGAGCATATTTTGAAGCAGTGCTACTGATAAAGATAGTGTCACAGATTTCACTGCTTTGAAGAAATTCTGTGTCTAAATAATTGTGCCCTGAGTTTGAAAATTTATTAATACAAAAAGTGAAGAAGTCTTATTTCCTTCAATTGCACCTGTCAAGCCAGAAATGGCAGCTCTGGTATACCAGTGAGTTTGAGACACCGTTAGCCTGTGTAATGATGGGATGGAATTGCATTCCCAAGTGTCAGCACAAGTTATGCTGTTCTGATGACTGAAGCTATTGGCAAGGACGCATTAAGCCAGCTGAGCTAAATATCCTCACTTTCTTGCTGTGTTCTTTGTCTTCTTTTGCCAGTGAATTTGGACATCAATCATTTAGACTCCAGCAAACAGAAGTGTGCCAGCTTCCCAGATGGCACAAGCCAGCTTCATTCCTTGGAGACCAACAGCACATGGGAGATTTACATGAGCATAGTGGCTGGCTTGCAAAAGTTATTAGTACCTTGCGTGAATGTCTTGGGAAAATGATGGACTTCAACCATCTTTTTAAGGAGTGAGTTTTTTTTCTTTCAGCATGGAGCTTAGGAAGGAGGTTTTTGTGAAAGGAAGGAGCTTAGAAGGAGTGTTTGATGAAAAAGTTCTTCTTTTCACTGGAAAAAAAAGCAACAGATTTCTTCAAATTGTTAAAAAACAAATGGGAAAAAAAACCAAACAACCAAAAAACACAACAAAACCAAATCAAAGGAAAAAAAAAGCAAAACCCAAACACCAAATCAAAGAAACATGGAAAAGTTTTAATTAATAGAGTCCTTCCTTTTAATCTAACTTAGATATTAAAAAGCTCAGATACTATGCTTTCCTTTCCATCTACTGTATGATCTTTACCTTCACTTCTCTTAAGGCCACACCTAAAGTGCTGTGTCCAGTTCTGGACTCTTCAGACATGGACATACTAGAGAGAGTCCAGTGAAGCTCCACAAAGATGATGAAGAGACTGGAGCATCTCTCATATGAGGAAAGGCTGAGGGAGCTGGGACTGTTCAGCCTGGGGAAGAGAATATTTCAGAGGTGATCTTATCAATGTGTACAAATACACGATGAGAGGGTGTAAAGAAGAAGGAGTCAGGCTCTTTTCAGTAGTGCCCAGTGACAGGACCAGAGGCAATGGCTACAGATTGAAACACAAGAGGTTCCTCACTGAACACAAAGAAACATTTTCACTGTAGGGCTGACCAAGTACTGGAACTGGTTGACTAGAGAGATTGTGAAGTCTCCATGACATTCAAAAGATGTCTGGACAGAGTCCTGGGCAACTGTCAGTAGGTGGCCCTGACTGAGCAGGGGGGTTGGACAAGGTGACCTCCAGATGTCCCTTCCAACCTCAATTGTTCTGTGATTCTGTGATTATTATACCTTACCCCTTTCCCACCCCACCCCCGCCCCCATATATTTCACCACTTCTCAATTCCTTCTCTTGAAGCAGCAACAACCCAGCACTAGGTAGGATGAGGGACTGAGTGGAATATGACAGATTTGCTGGGTATTTAAGGTCACAGATATTGCAAAGCCACTGTCACATGTAACACCTTAGGGGGGAGCAGTCTGTTTCAAATTAACTCGTTTGTACTGAGATCTACACATGTGAAAAGATTCAGTATAATTTTAGCTGTTCTGGATTTTGGAAGGCTAGGTTCAGTAAGGACTGGGACACAAGTTATGTCCAGCTGCTACAAAAATATATTCTTCAAATGTTGTGTAAGAAAAAAAAAAATCTTGAAAAATTATTTCCTTTCCTTTTAAAATTGTAGCAGAGCACAAAAAAAAAAAAAAAAAAATCTTATCTATGTGAAATCCAAATCAAGTGGGAATCACCTGAAGCCCAAAGTCAAACCATTAAACCTGCTGCCTGCTGGTAACTCACTGTGCTCTTTCGACCTGGCTGATGTGTAGTGTGGAGCTTTTATACTCAGCCACTAACATTCATAAGGGGGAATGAGGTTCAGAGCCCCAAGTCTTTCCACCTCATACCACAATTATATCGATTTGTACTTTTCAGTCTTTTCATACCTTTACTGAGGTGTCATGCTGATGGCAGTATTTTAGATGAGGCTTTACTGGTGCTGAGCATACTGGAACCAGTATGTCATAAGAGATCTGTCTTGTGTTTGGACCTCTATTGTCATGCTGCATTTTATGACATTGCTCCACGCTTTCATTAGGTAATGTTAATAAAATCAAGCGGATATATTGAGAAGTAGAAACTTTAAAAGCCCTTTTGTTTAGAATGAAAAGATATAAAGCAATGTAATTAATGTGAAGTTTCAAACAATGGGAGAAAAGTTAGGGAAACTTTGTTGTACAGATTCATAGGTATCTCTCTGTCTTTCAAGAGCAGAACTTGCATAGCAGTTGTATTAAAGAGGACAGCACCTTAAAGATAAAGGGACATCTAACTAGCTTTCCCTCCTGTCTACTTCCTAAAGATAAGAAATTATCTTTCTCCTCATCATATGCTTAAAACACATTTGATGTAAGATAGAGGTAATTTTATCCTCTTAAACTAGAACAAAAATGTTGATCAAGCTTTGCTTTTTCAAGGAGTTACTATAGGGGGGTATTTTTCTTCCATTTATAAATACTGAAAAACAGAAAAGGAAAGCAAATGGGAGTTTGTTTGATAGGTTTGCCCTTCCAAAGTTTAATGTAAAGAAAGACAATATTACTCCACTGTGGCTTATAATGAAGATATTCTATTAAATTATACTTTTTAAGGGATTCCAAAAGAGCTGATTGATTTTTTTTTAAAAAAGGCTTCAGTTTTGTACGAGTTGTAAGCTGAAGGCACTGTATTGCATTTACAATTTTATTTTTAAATATTGAAAACCATATGTTTACAAGGATTACTAATAGAAAGGATGACTAAGTAGTATCTTGCTAGCTAAAAGGGAAATTGCTGCAATGTTGATCATAATGTGCAGACTGCCATTGATTTTCTATAAATGAGATATAGACTATTTCTATAAATGAAATATAGACTAGGAAAGTTAATGTAAGCTGCAAACAAGGAATAAATAAAAATATTTTGAAAATTTGTAAGTAGATGAAGAGATTTCCTTGAAATGCTCTTTGTCCAACTTTTCCCACTGTAGAGGGTACAGAGCAGTTGAGAATTCTGGTGACTGAATTATACATAATGTCTTCAATGTCTAGAGAGGGTGAATTAGTTAAATTTAAAAGCTTTGAGAAGCTTTTTTATAAACCTCTCGTTTTCACCAGAGAAACACAGTGGAAGATGGGTTTTTTACTCCCTCTCGAAACTTAATCATGACATAGGCTAGCAAGGGCAGAAGGGACACCCTGTTTCTACACAGATGATATTTGAAGGGTAGGTATGTGATCTCTGTACTGCAGAATAGGAGTTGATCTGTCTGCATTGCATTGGGAGTCAGTGTGCCACAAAAAACACTGATGGGCAGCACACAAAAAAGAGTTTTCTGCAATGTCCTTCAATTACTGGGCTCTGTAACTGATTTTCCCTAGAGTTCCACTGGCATGCTGCGACTTAGTTTGTCATTGTTGACGGCGTCTGGTCTTTTTTCATGGCTCTTACTTTCTAAGGGGGGTGGAGGAAGGAGAAGTTTAAAAAAAAAAAGGAAAAATGGGACATATGATATAGGCTAACATGGATCACAGCTGTTGAAATGTGAGACACCAGGGAGGGGTCATCAGGTTTAAAGATGCTGTGTAAAAGCAACCTGATTTTTAACTCAGCCCCCAGGAGTTCCTGCTTCAAGGGTGAGGAGTGAGATATGGAAATCACTCTTAGATTTATTTTTTTCCTTTTGTGGGCAAACTTGCTCTCAGACAAGCAGGCAAAGACAAAAGTCATTCTGTATACCTCTGGTTCACTTGGACACAATACCATTCCTCAGTATCCCTCAATCTTTTGCCTCTGGTCCAGCATTTGCCATAGCCCAGTACGCTCCATTTCTTTGTATGTCAATCACCCTGCTACAGTCACACAAGAGTCACCGCTGAGGATGGTTGTGGCCCTGAGCTTCTAAGCTCACTTGAATAACGTGGGATTTCCAGACTGTTTGCATATGTCCAGTAGTCACCTGACTCAACTCCAGACTAAAGAACAGACTTTCCACCCTCTGCAAACTTTACATCTAAAGGGTGAGTAGAAAGCAAGTGGCCATGTGTCTCTAAGTACTAAATTGCGAGCACAGGCATCTAGATAGATAAGTTAGAGGCTCCCTTATTTCTCATTCTCCTTTTCTTCTATGCAGTAAAGCCCAGCACTGTTACCTGTGAGGAAGAAAGTGTGCCTGAGTTTTCTTATACCCAGGCAAAACACAGAGAAAATGTGAACGCATATTTTTATGACAAAAATACTTGATATGCCTCTGTTTGGCAGAATACTACGTTACAGTTTTGTCAGCCATACACAAATGGCTATCTGGAAATTAGGATTCAGCTAGCAGGAGGTAATGAAATGATCTCTCAGGCCCATAAAAGTGAAAAAAGCTAATCTGCTGATAGGATAGATGGCATTGAAGTAAACAGCGGGATTGGAATAGCTAGATGTCCCTGGCTTGGTGAGAACTGGCTCTCTATGTTATGAACAAAATTAAGGTTATGGAGACTAACCCATGTTCTATTTAACTCAACGGTCACTGTATTCATTTGGACCAGAATTTAATTTTGTTTCTTTTCCTACTGGGAAATTGCACCAAGGGGACTCTATGCAGGCTGTCTGCCTTCTTCATGGCTAAATGCATTTGTCATTATCGTTACTTTAGAAAGGAAAACTTTATCCTAAATAATAGGCTATGGTTTTGAATTATCAGCTCTGTTACTAGGCTTCTGTAACTGACTTCCATGATAACATAGAGTCTCACCATCTTCCCTCTCCCTGAAATTCAGAAGGCAAAACACTTCAAAAAAATCTTGGATAAATCCCTACTTTTCTGCCCCAAAAAGCAAACTATCCATACTGATGAAAATGATCATGAGTAAAGTCCTCAGTGAATATGAACAAGGATTGCATTATTCAAGACGTATTATTTAACTGATTATAATTATACAACAAACTGAAATTTGTTTAATGTAAATATGCCCAGGGCAACATTTCACAAATTTCTGGCAAATGTAGTTACTGTTAAACTTCAGTTACTGCGACAATATAAAACAGCTCTTTCTGCTCCAAACTTTTCTCCTAGTTTGCTGGTGCTTTCAACTTGATTTAAAAACAAACAAATAAATAAATAAAAGGAGTATTTAATTACAGTGAAAACATCATAAAAGCCCAGTGACATGGATATAGAAAGCATAAATCCCCAAGCATTTCCCTCATCGCTCAGAAATTCAGAGAATGCTTCCCTTCTCAGTACTTGTCTCAAGTTGACACATACCAACATTTCATCTTGAATGTAGGTAGTCGTTGTTTGCGTTCTGTATCCCAGCAGTTCATGGGCCTTACACACTGCTTTTGTTAGTTTCTTAAAAATTATTCTCCCTCCTGAATTAAGTATTGTGCTGTTCTTCGAAATATGAGCAAATTTTCATGACAGTTCTGAACAGTTTTGCATACACTGATTTCTGAATTATCAACTTAGATGCTGTAAAGGAGGTTGCTCTTTCTCAATACATGTTCACTACACCTCTACATATAAGACATCTTTGAATGCACCAAGTTATTTGTCCTTTCATTTTTTTACATGTAATTGTCTGGTATGTAGGTTTGTCACCCTCCATGGCACAGTCCACTGCTCCTCAAATGTGACTTGAACTCAAATATCTAAACACCAACATTCAAGGTGAAGATAGAAAATGTTACCTGTGTTACAGGATTATGTCTATGCCCATATTTTTGTATCTGTGGGGCTAATCAGTGGTGTCTTTTAAAAACCAGAATGCTTAGTTTTCTTAGTTTTGTTTCTAGCTAGAAGAGCAACCTGATGTCCCCCGTGCCTTGCTGTCCAAGTTTTTCAAGTCCATCAATCCATGTGACAAATTTTGGGGTAGTTGGTATCTTAAAAATGGATTTAAGAGAAGTTTAACCATGTACATTTCTCTTCACAGTTTGTTTGAGATTGGGGGAACACTTGTTTCTGAAAACTTAGAGGAAGATGACCATTTTATAGAATAATATGAATATGTTTGAGCATGTAAGAATTTGTTGGAATTTTATCCTATTTCATTAACGGCAGAAAGGAACTGTGATTGCATTGCTGCGTGGCAGCCATTCTAAAATCAGCTGTTGATCACGGACTGTTAGTTCACAGAAACAATCAAACTTACAGGTTAAGTGCTTAAAACTCTCAAGTTCTTAAAACTGGTATACTTTTGGTCGATTAATTGTGAGACACAGCATGAACTGCATTGTCATCGGTAAATTCAGCATTAACTAACCATCAGATTTTCGCTGGGAGAGTGATCAAGCACTTGGTGAAATCTCCTGCTACTACAATGTATATTTTTGTCTGTCCATTAAAACAATGTGGGAGCCATGTACCTAGTGGAGCTTCATAATTTTGAAGTGCTCTCCTTCTGTAGTAGAACAAAAGTTTTCCATGTAAATCTTCCGTTAACTGAAATGTCCCTATAATGTGATGTGTTTAGGGTTGAAAAATTAATATATTTAATTTCATTTCTGATGCTTTTCTTTGTATTGCTTTATAAACATGAAGTAAAGAAAACACTGAAATTAAAATTAATTTCATAATAGAGGATTAGAATGCTTTGTTCCACAAAGGTCAAAATAATATTTTTACTTATTTAAATAACTGGTTTCAATTTTCATTTAAAAAATAATTTTCACAAAACACTTTACTTTTGATGAACTACATTTTTTCATGTCAAATATATTACAGGAAAAAAATAAATAAATGTATGTGGTGGTAGAAAGAAACACAATTTTCACTGCTGTCAATCTGAAGACTTGCACAAATGGGTAGAGGTTAAAAGAACTAATTGCTGTCACTGAAGTCAAAGAAGGGAAATGTGTGAAAGGATTGTTATATATGGCACAGCAGTCACAGGTAGGGGTAGAGCTGCAGGCCTGTGGACAGGAGGTACAAAGCCACAATCAGCAGAAGGAAAACTTAGTGCATTTAAATACCAACATCCAACTTGGTTTCTCTCCACAGAAGGAGCACAGAAGCAAAATACTATGATATTATATACACCATGCAAGTGCACTTCATGATCACTCTGTTTTGGTCACAATGATATTGATTTCAATACACACATCCTGGTGTCCTGCTGTGTCAAGACCTTGCAGCACCACCACACAAGTTCCTGTTATATACTTTTAAGATTATTTCTTCCCCTAAGTAGCACATTATATATTTAGGCATGGGAGTACCATGTTAACATGTAATTCCTGTACTTACTTGGGATTTAAAATAGGTTAATTTTATTTTCCACATAAAAGTAGGAAAATCCATGAAAAACATTTGAAAGTTACTAGTCACCCTGACTCTTTCTGACTGAGACAACCTCTCCGAGCCTTGACAGCATAGCTTTCCCTAGCTGGCACCCTTCTCAGACTGGCCACAATGGTATAAACCACAAGTAATAATTTGTAAAGGAGATGATTAGTCTGTTTTTTGCAAGAAAGTACTTGAGCAACCTTCAGTTAATTTGCAAACAAGACTTAGTTCTCCATATGAGTATTTTTTATTTGTTTGTCATCACTAAATTTATAAAGCATAGAACCTGGAATCTGACTGGGGAATAGGTATGCTCTAGGTGACTCTGCTTTAACAGGGACGTTGAACTCGATGATCTCTAGAGGTCCCTTCCGATCCCTGCCATTCTGTGATTGGCAGATGGACCCCAGCTCTTCCCTGGAAAGGTAAGCATAGCTTTGAAAGTGACTTTGCCACTCACTGTCTCAAATTCCCCAATCTGTAACACAGGGCATATTGTCTTAATCTTCTCTCATGATGCTGTGAATGGAAATGGCTCCACGCAAAATAAGTTCCATTGGTAATTGCTGTTACTAGGAGCACACTCCTTCTGTCTCTTAGCCACGCCTACGAGCTACATCCCTACACACTACAAATATAAATCCAGAGTTCATCCCAAGATTTAGCAAGGTAGATGGAGTCATTGTTGTGGGCAGTTCATCGGTACCTAAAGAACATTGTTTTGAAGAAACCATTTGGGCTATTCTGGCAGTCAATTTTAAACATCACATAGGCATATTTTTACATGAAAGGTAGGAAGGTCTTCACTCCAGCTCTAGGAAGAACAACTGCTTGTCTATTTGTGGAGCTCTGGGAAGGAGGTGTTTCCTTTCTCCTATCCCATAGTCCTATCAGCTTGCTCTTGTGAGACATGTAGGTACTGCCCCACTTAGATCTTCTCTACATTTGTAATCTCCTTTTCTTTATGTAATGCTTAGACTTTTCATCCCCTTAACGTTTCCTACTCCTTGAATTATTTTCTTTTTACCCCACTGTAGTGTACCTCTCTCACTGCTGCACTCCTTTTCACAGAATCACAGAATCACAGAATGTTAGCAGTTGGAAGGGACTTCTAAAGATTACTGAGTCCAACCCCCCTGCCGGAGCAGGACAGAACTAGAGCAGATCACTCAGAAATGCATCCAGACAGGGCTTGAAAGTCTCCAGAGAAGGAGACTCCACAACCTCTCTGGGGAGTCTCTTCCAGTGCTCTATAACCCTTACAGGAAAGTTCTTCCTCATGTTGAGGCGGAACTTCCTGTGCTTGAGCTGGAATCCACTGCCCCTCGTCCTGTCAAAGGGCACGAGTGAAAAGTGGCTGTCCCTGCCTTCCTGATGCCCATCCCTCATGGATTTATAGACATTAATTAGATCCCCTCTCAGTCTTCTCTCCAAACTAAAAAGCCCCAGGTCTCTCAGCCTTTCCTTGTAAGGCAGGTATTTTCCAACAGCCTTTCTTCTATGTCTTTTCTGACTTTCCACTCTAAATGCCAGCTAATACAACCCAAGAGAAAAGGGGACTCATTTTTTTGTAGAGGAATTCCTTGTGGAACAAGGAATATGGTGGCTTTTGAGGGATTGGACAACCCCATGTTAGGTCTGGCTA